>JARQOC010000004.1:492992039-493259539 GCA_033576535.1 Allobates femoralis
AAAAAATGGCGTGGGGCTCCACCATATTTTTGGTCCAGCCAGGTACAACTTGGCAGCTACGGACTGCCAGCAACCCCCAGCTGCCTCGTTGTACCTGGCTGGTACCCAAAAATACAGCAAAGCCCTTTTTTTTTCTTTCTAGAACTAATTCTAGAAAAAAAAATGACATAGGGCTCCGCCATATTTTTGGTCCAGCCAGGTACAACTTGGCAGCTACGGACTGCCAGCAACCCCCAGCTGCCTCGTTGTACCTGGCTGGTACCCAAAAATACAGCAAAGCCCTTTTTTTTTTCTTTCTAGAACTAATTCTAGAAAAAAAAATGACATAGGGCTCCGCCATATTTTTGGTCCAGCCAGGTACAACTTGGCAGCTACGGACTGCCAGCAACCCCCAGCTGCCTCGTTGTACCTGGCTGGTACCCAAAAATACAGCAAAGCCCTTTTTTTTTTCTTTCTAGAACTAATTCTAGAAAAAAAAATGACATAGGGCTCCGCCATATTTTTGGGCCAGCCAGGTACAACTAGGCAGCTGGGGGCTGGATTCCACAGCATGGAGAGGCCCAAGCGTTCTGGGCCCCCCATGCTGCGAATTGCAGCCCGCAGCCGCCCCAAAAAATGGCGCATTCATTGAAGCGCCATTTTCTGGCGCTGTACCCAGACTCTTCCAGTTGCCCTGGTGCCGGTGGCAAACTGGGTAATAAAGGGGTTAATGCCAGCTTGTTATTGGCAGCTGGCACTATGCCCCGAGATTCATAATTTAGGGCCAATGTTAGACCCGCCATTAGGAATCTCTGGTAAATAGTCAGAAAATACACACAGAGAAAAATCTTTTTATTTGAAAAAAAAACAAACAAAATTTGGACTCCATCTTTATTATAAAGATCCGACGTAGTCCACAACGAAGGTCCCACGGCGCTCGACCGCCTCCGACGTAGTCCACAACGAAGGTCCCACGACGCTCGATCGCCTCTGCTCAATCCAGAGATTGCAGCAAGGGATCAAGTGTCCTCTTCCTACAGCCTATGGGGTCAGAGTTATGTTGCACTGTATGACAATGATCTGTCATACAGTGCACCATGACTATGATCCCAGAGACTACAACAAGAGGATACTTGATCCCTTGTTGCACCCATCCATTCACCTATGCACCCATCAGCCATGCACACACACATCCACGCCCGCTCGCTGACATCCACGCCGCTCGCTGACACCACGCCCGCTCGCTGACATCCACGCACGCAGTCAGCCACGCACGCAGACAGCCACGCACGCAGTCATCCACGCACGCAGACAGCCACGCACGCAGACAGCCACGCACGCAGACAGCCACGCACGCAGCATCCACGCACGCAGTCAGCCACGCACGCAGTCAGCCACGCACGCAGACAGCCACGCACGCAGACAGCCACGCACGCAGTCATCCACGCACGCAGTCAGCCACGCACGCAGACAGCCACGCACGCAGTCATCCACGCACGCGCAGACAGCCACGCACGCAGACAGCCACGCACGCAGACAGCCACGCACGCAGTCATCCACGCACGCAGACAGCCACGCACGCAGACAGCCACGCACGCAGTCATCCACGCACGCAGACATCCATTCATTCATTGATACATACAAACATACATGCATACTACATACATACATGCATACATACTACATACATACATACATTCATACATACTACATACATACATACATACTACATACATAGATACATTCATTCATTCATACACACATACTACATACATACATACTACATACATACTACATACATACATACATTCATTCATTCACACATACTTACATGATCCAGGAAGAGGAGCCCGGAAGAGGAGGAGCCCACACCGGAGCTGGACCGCGGCTGCACCGGCGGGCCCGCCGGTAGGTGAGATAGGGATGGGGGGGGATACGGTGCATGGGGGTGTTAGCTTCATCAGCCCCCTCCGTGATCGCACGGAGGGGGCTGTGGAAGCTGACAGGCGGCGGCGGTGATAGTCATTTACCGCCGGCGGGCATACCGCCGGCGTGATGACTGTTACCGCCGCCGTGGGGGGGGGGTAGGACGGCGATCGGGGGCCAGGAGGGCGATCGGGGGTCCCTGGAGTGAGGGGGGGCTAGGAGGGAGACGGCACATGCCATCCCGCCCCTCCAGATCTGATTGGAGAGCTCCAGTCGGATCTGGAGGGGATTACTAGCACTGATTGGCAGTCTGAATTTCAACTGCCAATCAGAGGGGCCCTGGGCACGGGGGGGTTAATCCACCCCCCGTGGGGTGTACTACAGGTTGTCACTGTGCATTATGTACAGTGACACCTGAGTCACCCCCCTCACACGGGCCGCAGGAGCCCGATCATTCCATGGCCCACCGTTTGGGCCAAAGGTCGGGAACGAACTTGTTTTCATGGCCCAAACGGTGGGCCAAGGGTCGTGAAGGGGTTAACCATAACATTTGTACCCAGTATTACGTAGGGATCTTTGTTGGTAGGTTTATCCTGCACTACTAAGATACCCTGGTTCTTCAGCTGCACCCTCCCCACCTTTACTGTAGCTTCCCATTGTCCTTCTATGGTAACTGACAAACCATTAGTGGTCTGAAGGTTCATATCAGGATTTGGAGGTTCTAGCTTAACATCATGCCAGAACTGCTTGTAAAGGGTACTAGGGATGGATGTCACCTGGGATCCAGTGTCTATCAAGGCGGATTTAGCGATGCCATCGATGACGATTGGTAAGTATGGACAGTCTCCAATATACTTGTATTCCCAGCTGGACGTAGGGCCCGGACAGTCTACTCCTGGGGTTGGCCCTTCTCGCCCAGGGGTTGCCCGTTTAAAGGACGGGACTGTTGAACGCGACCTCCTAAGTCGTTCTGCTGACTGGTGCGGCGTCTGTCAGGACTGCGGCGGTCTGCAGGTTTTCCTCGCGACGGCTGTTTATTTCTCCTCATCCACGGGACGTCGTCAGGGCTGTCGGCGAGTTGAATCTTGTCCGATGGCCTTGCATCTGTCTTGGGTCTTCTCCCAGTTTGTAGCTTGGCCACTTCTTTCATCAGCTGTTCAACATTAGCACACAGTTGTTCAAACCGGTCAGGTGTTACAGTCTGTGCACTGGACTGAATCGCAGGGATTGGAGATGCTGCTGCCGGCACGGAAGGGGTGTCAGTGTACTGCGGCTGCTGTGAAGCGGGATCAGGTACTTCGGCGAGTCGTTGACCCCAAACTGTTAAGTCTCTCAAGGTATCAAACTCTGCGCCAGGATTCTGTATGGACCACCAGCTTGCTTGCTTTCTGTCCTCAGATAGTCTAAGGCCCACAATAAATTGTCCAATCAACGCTTTGTTCTCATCTCTGACTCCATCAGGATCAACTTGTTTTAACAGTCTGAATGCTTCTTGCAAGCGCAGTGAATAGTCGAGGACACTTTCTTGTGCCCCCTGGTTACAACGATAGAATGACAGTCTTAATTCAGCTTCAGTATGGCGCTTAAAAACCCGAGTTAATTTAGCGAATATCTACTCCACAGATTCCTGAGTTTCTACAGGCCAGCTGCGGCTCTGCAGTTCGGCTGCATCGGTTAACTGTCCCATAATAACTGAAGCTCTCTGCTTACCGGTCATAGGGTACATGTCCAGCGTCTGGCATATCTTCCTCTGGAAGTTCTCCAAGGTGCTGGGTACACCGCTGTACTTAGGTAACCAGGTCACACTCGGAACGTAAGGCAGAGATAACGGCATAATCGGAGCGGGTTGCGGTGGCATACCGCCGGCTTGTTGCTGTCCATCAAAAGGTATGTTTTGAGGTGCCGCTTGGCTTAGCGGAGGTACCGCGTTGTCGGGAGCCGGGTTACTCATGGTTGCTCCCCCATAGTTAAGCGTAGCCTTCCCCTCGGTTTCAAACGGAAGTGTCGGCCTCGCGGTGAGGAGTGAGGCACCACGGGAGTTTCCGGTTCCTGCTGCGTACAGGGGAAGTCGTCAGAGTGTGGGGGCGGGGTCAATCTTCACGCCCTCTGCACAGTCACGCCCCTTCTTTTCCCGCCTTTTCGCGCAGCAATGGCGGACCAAATGTACAGTTCGATATTTACAGTCAATAAATAGCACACAATACCCGTGATAAAGGGCCTGCTCGTATCCTGTTCGTGACGCCAAATTCTGACTCACCGTAGCGGGGGTACACGGAGCGGGCGTTGTTTCTCCTCCAGCCACGGAACCCCGCCTGCGGTGGAGTAGGCCCGGTGGTCCAGATCAATAGGGGAAATGGCGGAACAGTAGGGGTGATTTGTCTTCGTGACGCCACCTGCGGGTGTTCTGGTAACTTTACCAGCGCTGCGGGTTCTCCGGGGGATGTTAAGCAGCTAGATGGGACGCTCCCCACAGGATGAGCGGGAGTCCCCGGAGCCGGGAGCTGCGCAAGATGTTGTGAGGCAGCTGCGGGGTGCTGCGCGCTGAATCCAGGAGTAACGTACAACTACACAGAGTCTCTTTTAGGTACCTTTACTAGGTGGTAATCAGGTACACTCGGACCGGGATAGTGGAGTTGGCACTTCTGGAGGTTCACAGCAAGCAGTGTTAGGCTTCCTTTCTTTAGTTCTGGTGCTAAGGTCGGGTGGATGTGGAATCCAGCCGGACTGGGCAGTGTGTTCAATGGAACTTGCTTCACCTGGTTAACAGCACTGAGGGCACTGTAAAAGGGTCTGAGCAGGATTAGTACTCTTCCCTGGGCTCTCGTGGGTAGGTGCTTCAGGTGGAACAGGTGGCTAAACCTCCTGTTAGATGCGCTGGTTCTCTGTGGTGGCTGGGTAGCTCTCACAGCTTCGGTTCCAGTAACCGGTTTGTAGGGAAAGAGTTAGGATAACTCTGTGTTCCTTGACAGGTGTTCTCCTTCTTCCTCTTATCCCAATTGCAGGGATTTCCTCACTTGCTAGCAGCTGGTTGGGCCTAGTGTGTTCCTCATAGGGTGGAGGTTTCACACAGGCTGGCAGCTCTTGTAGCGACTGCACACACACTCTGGAGTTTCTCCCTCCAAGACTCTATTTATAGGGGGAACTGGCTCAAAGTGACCAGTGGAGCTCCCCCTAGAGGCTCGGGGTGAAACCAGGTGTTCTAAGGTGTTGTGGTGTTTTTGTTGTTTGTTTTGTGAGTCATGCTGTGCTGTTAACTCCATTCATGCCCTAAGGATTTCTGTGGTGCCCAACAGGTGCCAGGATGCCACACTTACAGCTACCCAATCTCACAGAATCTCAAAAGTTTACCTTAACAAAACTGTTCCAACTCTCTGAACATCAGTCCACTCTGTCGGGATGCCCGGCTGGGAAATCCCCAGGACCTGACGGATTTACGGCCCATTATTATAAAACATTTTCCTCTGCTCTGCTTCTACACTTCCTGGGTTTTTGTGCAATACGGTGCTCCAGGGCCAATCACTCCCTCATCACATGCTAGAAGCCAGTATCTCTTTAATCCACAAAGAGGGTAAGGACCCTGAGCAGTGCAGCAGCTACAGGCCGATTTCTTTATTAAACGTCGATCTGAAGCTGCTCGCTAGTATGATTGCAAAGAGACTAGCAACTTTCTTGCCCCAGTTGGTTTCACCGAACCAAACAGGGTTTGTGAGGGGGAGGGAGGGGAAGGACAATGTATACAAAATTCTACACGTGATACAAATTGCCAAACATCGTAATTTACCTCTAATCTTACTGGGTACCGACGCAGAAAAGGCTTTCGACAGAGTGGACTGGACTTACCTAGAGGAAACCTTAGCTGCCTTTGGCATCCCACTCTCACTGGTTGGAGCCATACTTGCGATGTATCGTAACCCCATGGCACGCATCTGGATTAATAATACTCTCACAGACGCATTTGAGATAAAAAATGGTACAAGACAGGGTTGTCCGCTTTCGCCGCTCCTCTTTGTCTTCACTATGGAGCCCCTCCTAGGTTCTATACAGTCAAGGGATGACATAGAAGGCATTACTTTGCAACGCACACATTTTAAGACGCGGCGTTTGCGGACGACCTGTTAATAGTAATGACTGACCCACTCCGCGGCTTCCAGCTTGTATAGACCTATTGGAGCACTTTGGTAACCTGTCAAATTTTAAGGTTAACGCCTCAAAATCAGAAGTGCTAGCTTTTAACGTACCCCATACAATGCAAACTAAACTCAAAACGCTCTACCCCTTCGCATGGCCTGCACAATACATCCGCTATCTAGGCGTAAAACTCGGAAGAAGCAACAATGATCTTTTCCGGCTAAATATTTTGCCGCTGCTTGATGACGTCATGAAAACTATGCAATCCTGGAGGACAATTGCCTCTCCTGGATGGTAGAAAAAATTTGATAAAAAGTTTAATTCTGCCCAGGTTTACGTACTTATTTAATATGCTTCCTATAGTGATCCCAACAACATACCTCTCCAAGATCAATTCTTTGTTAGCAAATACATATGGCACCAGAAAACTCCTAGAATTTTGTATCGGACTCTATCGCTCCCTAAATGCAGGGGAGGAATGGGAGCACCTGATATACGGAAGTATTACCACGCCTCGATGATTTCAAGAGTGGTGAATATTCTTGAAAAGTCGAGAGATAAACAATGGATTGTAGCGGAAGAGGCACTGGCCCCGCTACCACTCAGGTCCCTCTTTCACATCTGCGACCGCGAAATCAAACCACATCTCATTCACAATATACATACCAAAGCCACGTTCCATATCTGGTCAAAATTAAGACACATATTAATCCCTTCGCTGTCACCCCTGGTTACACTTGCGGATCTGGTGGCCCCCTTATCAGGGATGCTTTCCGGCGCGGTGGTGATGCCTCATAACTGGTCGGAAATGTCCACAGACCAATCTTAATAGATGGGTCTCTGCCGGACTTGACCGAACTGCATGGGATGCCAGGACTACAGCGATTGACCTTCCTTCAATATCACTGCCTCCGTGACAAATTGACCCCCCTTTTGAGATCAGCGGATCTCTCACGTCCGATGACTTCATTCGAGAAATTATGTGCTACCGCCTCCAGACCAAAGAAAATTCTCTCTACCCTCTACCAAACGTTACTGTCAAATGAATGCTGCTCAAAAGGAGATACATTGCACACTGGGAAACGGACCTGGGCTACAAATTGTCTCCAGCTCAACAGAAACATATTTATAATTGTTCCCATGGTCCCACGCAGTGTGTAAGGGCTCAAGAGAACTCTTTCAAAGTGGTTACATGTTGGTACCTTACCCTCAAAGAACATATCATTGGCAGGGAGGGAACTCCATTGACTGCTGGAGGTGTGGGGACACTGGAGGAGATTATATACACATCTGGTGGACCTGCCCTAAGATTGAGGGCTTCTGGAGCAAGTGAGTGAATTTATAAAACAAGTAACGAAAAAACCGCACCGACTCACGCCGGAAACTGTCTTGTTGAATTTCCCTCTCTGGCCAAAAGATAAAAATATCTCGAAACTAGCACTTAATTGCCTGTCGGCAGCCAAATTACTGATTCCAATACATTGGGGCACACAAGATATACCCACTACCCTGCAGCTCTTTGAAAAAGTGGATTCCTTGTACCGAGTTGCATTGACAGTGGCGTCTGTAACACATAATCAAAAATCATTCAGAGAAACTTGGTCCTCCTGGATAAACTTTAGGGAAAGTAAAACAAACATTGGATAATCTCCAACTCCTGATGACAAGGGGGGCCTTTGCCGCTACAGACCTGATGAGTGTCCGTCTCCTTCGTACCACTCCCCCACTTACCCCTCCATTCCATTCCTTTCTTTCCATTCTATCTTCTCAACTCTCTCTCCCTTTCTTTTCTCTCTTTTAACTACCTCTAATCTTACGTTCTCATTGAATATGTTGTCTTTAGCTAAGAATAAGTATTAAATCTACAGTTAAGAGTCATATATAGATGGCACTCCGAGGTCTTTGGGACTTCAAGGACATTGACGAACTTGTGAATTATTACTTATAGTTCTCCATGGACAAGAGTAGACTATGCCTTACAACGGGATATGATCCCTTGATATCAGCTGTAGTCAAAGACATGTACATCATTTGCTCTTTCCTTAGCTACGTACCCATCTTTATTCTTCTTTTACTATGATGTTTAACCTTAATTGTAATGTTAATTTAATGTTTCATAATACATGCATCATCTTAATAAAAAGATCATTTAAAAGTAAAAGTGTGACACAACAAACCTTACCAACAAACTCATCCTGATAATTTTCGGGGGAGGGGCTTATGGCCTACCCCTGGGAAGCAGCACTTCCGCCTAGACATAACACAAAGAGAAACATACACATTATGTCTCACTGCATTTACACATTGCCCAACAACACAAACACAATAACAAACTAATTTTCTTTTTAAACACACTTACCAACACCAACCAAGCCACCATGCTCCATGGGAGCCTCTGGGGACCACTGGCCTATGGGTCTTGGCCCCGGTGGTTCCACGTTTGGTGGCGGTGTTGGTTGTGGAAGAGGTTCTGGGTGCCATTGGGCCAGGTGAGGCCATCTGGTCTTGGGCTGGGGAGCCTGGTGTTGAACCACCATTTATTTTTCGGGTCCAAGGGGACTGCAATATCATGTGAACAATGGTAGCATGGTCATATATGTATGTGCCAGTAGTACTACTGTCATTGGCACGCAGTCAACAAAGGTTAGAACTGTAGGGCCAATACATAGTGCTGACACAGTATTTTCACATCAAGCTTGGTCTGCATAAAATTTGTATCATCACTGGACAATAGACATGGTGACACAATCACAGCCCCACACTGACAGGATGATTTAGGACATACTGATCCATCATTGGTGAGAGGAACAGAACATGTGAAGAACATGAGGTAACAGTGAGTGGGTGTTTAGTTGGACATAACACAGACAACATTGAGGTTATGGGGACTACAGTTATGTCTCCAATCACCAAACGGCTATGGGGTGCTATATGTAGGGGTGTTGGGTAGGGATGAGCGAGTCTACTCACTACTATCTTGCCATCTGGCCAATCAGGTGGCCACTAGCGATCACGTGATTGTGACGTGGCGGCATCTGATTGGCCAGATCTCTCCCAGCCATCTGATTGGCTGGGAGAGTGAAAGGTCCTTTTCCATGCATAGATGTCCATCGGTCGATCCTGGTGCAGCCATCGGTTAAGGTGAGTATCCGATTTTTTTATTTTGTAACCACTTTTCTTCTCTTTTACAGGACTTTTGCAGTAGTACTCGGAATCGCTATACTCGCAATGAGTACTGAGTACCGGGACCTACTCATTGTGGGTATAGCGATTCCGAATACTGCGGTACTTGCTCATCCCTAGTGTTGGGACATTTGAACAATATGTGTGATGTAGTTCCTTGACATCACAGACAATATGCACATGATGCCTTTATTGCTTGGTACACACCTGTGTGTTTTGTTTGTAAAGTGTGACCAACAATGCTGCGGGTATGGCATGCTACACACATTACTGTGGAATGGCCAATCAAGCATGTATCTGCAGGGCCAGCACATGAACAGTCATCATCTATGAGCATCATGACTTATGTCACACTATCTGATAGGGTCCACTTCCATGTTGTCAAACTCATGTACATTGTATTGTGAGAACAGATGTGTGTATGTGCCGTCAAATAATACTCACCACACAGTATATGAATGCGGGCGCGGATGGCAGCAATGCGGTCCCTCGCCTTATTTTTCATGTCGGCCACCTTCTTAAGAATATGCTTGGCCGACCGCTCCACTCCCAGTCTCCTATGCAGGGCTCTCTGCACTTTATGTACAATCTGCATCTTATGCAGCCGTGGGTGCTGATGCGGGAACTCGTACCAGTAGTCCAGGCTGTCCAGCAAATCAAACATAATGAGGAGCTCTGGTTCTCCCCATGTTGCAAAGCGCTGTGCGCCAGCCATCTTTATGTAGGGGACTGGAAAGCACCTAGAAGGCAGGGCGGACGTCTAATGACGTACTCACGTCACGCCGCACGGTATGTACGCTGAGGAGACTTCAACGTCCGCAAAAGAGTCGCCCGCACATAGTGGGTGACCACAAGAAATGCCGCGGCGTCACATAAAATGCTACACCGCAACGCTCATGCGTCGCTTATGGCAGACATATGTGACAATTAGTATAATAAGGGGTTGGACATGATCTACATTTTGATATCTGTGCAATTTGTAGGATGGAACATTGTAGGTAGCATCAATGATGACTTGACATCCTGGCATTGTACTTTTTCGCCATACATACATTGTGCGTTCACACGCTATGTTTTTATCGGCGCCAATATGCACCTAGATCATCCACCATAGTTAAAGAGTGATTTCTCAAAAATAACCCTTGTATACATACATTTTATACTAATCACAAGATGAACAATAAAATTAAATGTAGTGGTGTACGCACAGATAATCAAAGATGGCGCCTTTACCAGGACCATCAAATCGCCAACAACACTAGGTACCAATCGGCGTAGATGGGGCGCGGAAAACACTACCCACAGGCACGCCTACAGCCTTGGTTGCGCGACCAGTTAAATTGCCAACAATTTTGTTAATGCGGCGTCACACTGCACAATCTTGCCACATCGCTCAATTATTATCCTCTGTATTTACGCCATTCCGTGGTATTATTGTTAAAATTACTCTGTGTACACATTGTACCATAGCCCCTTCAGTAGTTGATTTTTCAGTATTGGGGTTCAGCATACATTTGTTATCTCACTCCTTTTGTACAAACCTACTAACTGGGTTCCATCTGTGTAAATGCCTTATCATTTCTCACCTATTGCATTTGGTTATGTTAATTGGTGTCTATTATATACTTGCCATCTTTCTGCTTATATGCCAATCAGTGGTACTATTGTATAATAATTGTATAACTGGTGTAACACACCCTGCCGCAGTTTGTTTTTCCTCGTATCTCTCCTGTTTTTACGTGTTTTTAAACATCCCTTCTGTACAATTGCACTTAATAAATTGATATTTCACTTTGCATTCTACTCCTGGTGTCGCTCCCATATGCCCTATCTTTCCTGTTTTCCGTTGTTATATACTTGGCATGGTGAGCACCCTCCTATTATCAGATTGAATTGAATGTGGTGTGCCTGTTTCTGCTTCTTAAAGGTAAAATTAGGCGGCTAAGGGTGGCACCTCGCAGCTTTCCCCTTTCATCGGGCTAGACTTAAAAATACTGCAAAGCCCCATGTGTTTTTTTTTTTAATTAGTTATTTAACACCTTATGATGTCAGGTTGATTGCCATTCACTAATATGTATAGCATCCAAGGAGAATCTCTGTCCAGATTGAGGAAATGCATTCAGACTACAACAGCCAATCACAGAGGCTGTCCCATAGTGTGAGCATCTGTGATTGGCTGTTTGCCAGACAGTGCAGTGGATATGCAAGTAGCTTAATGGGCGGCCCAGGACGAAGCAGCGGGAGTCTGGTAAGCATGATCTAGCTATTTCTACCATTTATCTATCTATCTATCTATCTATCTATCTATCTATCTATCTATCTATCTATCTATCTATCTACAATGTGGTATGAGCAGCACAGAGCTTACATGAGGGTGCCAGCAACCAAACCTTTTCCTGCCAAGGTTTCCAATATAAATTACCAATAAAGTTGCAGCACTCTAGTCCTTTCTTTGGTGCAAAAAAGGTTTATTTACATCACAGCATGGGCAACAGCGACATTTCCAGCCTGGAAGAAGGGTTTGCATACCCGAAATGTCGCTGTTGCCCATGCTGTGATGTAAATAAACCTTTTTTGCACCAAAGAAAGGACTGGAGTGCTGCAACTTTATTGGTAATTTATCTATCTATCTATCTATCTATCTATCTATCTATCTATCTATTGTCCGTATACAAGTAGTTTCATAGTGTAGGGTGGACCAGGAGTGGTGCACTCTTTGTTTGTGGCCAGCACGCTATATACAATTAAGTTTTTCCAGTTATAAAAGCACAAGAGAGATCGGTGTACAATGGGCAGTTTGTCCACAGTTAAAATGGAGGTGATGGAGAGGTCTACTGCGCATGCACAGGCACACTGCAGGGATTGGTGGAGACCAGTAACGTGTCACAGACATGCGCAGTGTGGCCGAGGGGACCCTGAGGATGGCATGAAATACTGTGCACGCAATCCAGCTGATAAAGATCTACAGTAATGTACAGTTTTCTAACTATATGATTTTATACTATACTATACTATATACTATAATACTAGTACCCCCATAAAAGTGAAAGTATTCTGGAAATTATATCAGCACAAGCACTTTATAAACCTGATTTATATTGGCCTATGCACATGAGCACTATACGCTGTATATGCAATATGCACCTTAACATTTGTATCTTTGTACTAATTGCACATTGTAAAACATGTATAATCAATTAATTGTCAAATCATTGTATCACTCTTTAAGGGCAAATTCAGTGTGAGCACATTGCTTGAGAAATGCAGAGCAATCTGCTGAAACGTTGTCATGGATCAGTAAATATCCACTTGTTTTTCACATTGATTTGGAGTGCTGCCTGTTTTTTCTTTTGGATATGTATCTATCTACTGTATTCTAACTTTTCCAGAATGGGAAAGCCCATGCTACAAACTCGCAGTGTGCTTTCTGTGCGTGATTTTTTATTGCACCCATTTGACTTGCATCGGCCTCTTGCATGTGGGACGTGCATGCAATTGCAGCATGCCGCAATTTGACACGCTATGCGAGTTCAGTGGAGAAAAAAAATAACAATATGAATTGACTGATTGTTTAACAGTGGTCCAAGTGAAATGCCAGTTTTTCTCGCATTGCACTCACGCAAGTTTGACCCCAGTATGCCTGCACCCTCACATGAAGTTGTGCATAAGATCTGTAACTTTATAGCTTTTTCATGCTAATTTGAGACAGCTCCGCCAAAGTGGGCTGTGCTGGACCCGGACAAGACAAATTACCGGAAGGTTGTGGTGTAACTTGTGTCAGAAATATAACTTGAGTCAGTGAATCAGAGTAGGATTTCTGGCAAGGCACATACTGTAGAGGTGCATGCAAGTAATAAGATGTACCTAAAGCTAGGGTCACATTCGGGAGCTTGCATCCATTTGAGGTATGCATTATGAAGGATGCTTTTTTCCCTTGCCATTTCCATGACATGTATGTTCATTTTTAGTGCATGCGTTAACAGATGGTACATATATGTACCATGCATTAACGCATGCGTTTCCCATAGACTCCCATGTTAAAAAAAAGTATGCATTTTCAGTGACGGGCCCAAAAACTCTGCAGACTGCATTTTTGGGTGCATTAGCAAAAACGCATAGCGTCAAACGCATTGCACTTTTGCATTGGAGCCTATTGGTGCGTTGACACATGCGTTTTCAAAAGCAGGCCCAAAAATGCTGCAGACTGCGTTTTTCCGTGCACTACCCAGGGGGTAGTAGAAAGCTTCAGACACTAACCTTACAGCTCAGGACAAGTAAGCAGGAAAGCGAATCTACTCAGCCAGCAGAATGGAGAACATTCTCCTCGAACTGGCTGGATCACCTGCCTGGTGGTGGATGTACTACCCTGGACTCTGTACAGAATTACAGTAAAAAGGTAAAGCAAAATACTGACTCCTGCTGCCTCCTCCCTCCACTACATATATCACCACTACTTTCACCATCTCTCTGGGAGCTCGCCCTGGTTGGGAAGGGTTAACGATCTGCACTACTTACTACCACCTACCTCCCAGGGACCCCCTGCAGTGCCAGCCTCATCAGGCTGATTATCACAACTGGCTTCACGAATAAACTTTATCCTTACTACTACATGTACTAAACAGGAGAAAATCCACACCACCCTGTGTGTTATTTAATCAGATTTACTGGTATATGGCAATGGTTGTTTGCAGCATTGTGAGTGATAATGGCAAACGTTAGTGCTCGCTAAAGAACAATATGTTGTACTTTCACAAAAGAGAATAAGTGACACACACTCGAATTGCCTAAAACGAGTCCTTTTTTTGGAATTCCTAGGATCTGTAAGAGTGCTGGACAAGCACACAACAGCTGTTATCCTCTAGAGCTATTAGAGGCCTTCTCTATCTTCCTGGATTTTATGAATTCCTAATAAAGGGCTCGTTTTAGTCAATGCAGGTGAGTGCCGCTTATTCTTTTTGTGAAAATTTATAACTTTAACCTTAATACTGCTACCCCTTTATATGTGTAGTTAGGGCCACATGTGTTGGGCACAGCTACCGTGTACTGAACTTTGGCCTAGCTGCTGAGTAACCGGGCCCTTTTTACCGACACCCATGCCTCCTAATTAAAAACAACCTTTCATCAGGATTATACGTACTAAACTAAAGGCATTGCCAAATTGCACTGGTATACTAATTTAATACAAACTTTTACCTAGAAATACCTAGCCTGGTTTTTATAAAATGATCATTATATTTCGGTCTCCATCCATTTGGGTGGGCTTATGCTGTGGGAATACACTGTGTGCAGAATTATTAGGCAAATGAGTATTTTGATCACATGATACTTTTTATACATGTTGTCCTATTCCAAGCTGTATAGGCTTGAGAGCTAACTACCAATTAAGTAAATCAGGTGATGTGCGGTGTAATGACATCAACACCCTATATAAGGTGTGCTTAATTATTAGGCAAATGTCTTTCATTAGGCAAAATGGGTCAGAAGAGAGATTTGACGGGCTCTGAAAAGACCAAAATTGTGAGATGTCTTGCAGAGGGATGCAGCAGTCTTGAAATTGCCAAACTTTTGAAGCGTGATCACCGAACAATCAAGCGTTTCATGGCAAATAGCCAACAGGGTCACAAGAAGTGTGTTGGGGAAAAAAAAGGCGCAAAATAACTGCCCATGAATTGAGGAAAATCAAGCGTGAAGCTGCCAAGATGCCATTTGCCACCAGTTTTGCCATATTTCAGAGCTGCAACATTACTGGAGTATCAAAAAGCACAAGTTGTATATACTCAGTGACATGGCCAAGGTAAGGAAGGCTGAAAAACGACCACTTTTGAACAAGAAACATAGGATAAAACATCAAGACTGGACCAAGAAATATCTTAAGACTGATTTTTCAAAGGTTTTATGGACTGATGAAACGAGAGTGACTCTTGATGGGCCAGATGGATGGGCCAGAGGCTGGATGAGTAAAGCGCAGAGAGCTCCACTCCAACTCAGACGTCAGCAAGGTGGAGGTGGGGTACTAGTATGGGCTGGTATCATCAAAGATGAACTTGTGGGACCTTTTTAGGTTGAGGGTGGAGTAAAGCTCAACTCCCAGACCTACTGCCAGTTTCTGGAAGACAACCTCTTCAAGCCGTGGTACAGAAAGAAGTCGGTATCGTTCAAGAAAAACATGATTTTCATGCAGGACAATGCTCCATCACATGCATGCAACTACTCCACAGTGTGGCTGGCCAGTTTAGGTCTAAAAGAAGAAAAAATAATGACATGGCCCCCTTGGTCACCTGCTCTGAAACCCATAGAGAACCTGTGGTCTCTCCTAAAATGTGAGATCTACAGGGAGGGAAAACAGTACACCTCTCGGAACAGTGTCTGGGAGGCTGTGGTGGCTGCTGCACGCAATGTTGATCGTAAACAGATCAAGCAACTGACAGAATCTATGGATGGAAGGCTGTTGAGTGTCATCATAAAGAAAGGTGGCTATATTGGTCACTAATATTTTTGGGTTTTGTTTTTGCATGTCAGAAATATTTATTTATAATTTTCTGCAGTTATACTAGTTTACCTGGTGAAAATAAACAAGTAAGATGGGAATATATTTGTTTTTTATTAAGTTGCCTAATAATTCTGCACAGTAATAGTTACCTGCACAAACAGATATCCTCCTGAGATAGGCAAATCTAAAAAAAAACCACTCCAACTTCAAAAAATATTAAGCTTTGATATTTGAGTCTTTTGGATTGATTTAGAACATAGTTGTTGATCAATAATAAAAAAAATCCTCTACAATGCAACTTGCCTAATAATTCTGCACTCAGTGTATAGGTGGGTTCTTCGGCTTTGCCTTGACCTCTCTGCTATCTATCGTCTTCCTCATTTAAATTCCGAGCTGGCACCGTTCTAGCCACAGATGGTAGATACACAGATTGATCTCTCAATGGGTTTCAATAAAATGGCGCAGGTAACGGCGTATGTGCAAATTGACATCTTGGCTGAATGACAAACAGAGATCTCAACCTGCACATGCATTGCCATGGGCACCACTTTTTTGAAGACTGCCATGAGATAAATATGCGCACACACTGTGACTAGGGGAATGTTTTTGAAGATCATTGAGAGATCAATCTGTGCAAGCATCATCTGCGGTTAGGATGGCACCAGAGCGGAATTAAAATAGGGAAGACGATAGACAGTAGAGAGGCCATGGCAAGCCAAAGAACCTACCCACAGCCCTGCTTAATAGGTCTGTCCCAATGCACAGAGACCAAAACGTATTAAAGAGATTTCATAAAAACCAGGCTATGTTTTTCTTCAGTAAAAGTATGTATTCAGTATACAAGCGACATTATGGCAGCCCATTTAGTTTTTATGTATTACTGATGACAGGTTCTCTTTAATCAAATGCGTCTTAAAAGTGGTACATGGCTTCATGAACCTTTCCAATTGAATTTTATAATGAGGGTTCTATTTACAGCATTTCCAATGTATAAAATGTTGAAATGCTACAATTTTACATCGGAATGCTGTGAATAAAACAGTCATTATAAGAGTAATTTGGGTGTGCCTTGTGATATTTCTTATATCTGTACTATTTTTAATATGCATTTGATTAAAGAAAACCCTACTGGAGCTCTCCTTAGGCTGCTTTCACACTGCGTTTTTGTGCTGTTCGAGGGGATCCGACTTTTTGCAGGACCCCTCGGACAGCAACGGATCCAAACTGATGCCTGCAATCGGATGCCAAATAGGCATCCGATACCGATATTTTGCAGGATCAGTTTGGATCCTCTCTCCTTCCTCTCCCCACTCCTCCTGTCCCCTCACTCCCCCTCCTTTCTCCCTCCCATCACCTCGCTTCTCTCTGCCTCCTGTCACCTCTTTCCCCCTCCTCTCCCTGCTCCCTCAGTCCTCCCTCTTTTCCCCTCTTCTCCGGAATTTAAAAAATAAAACAAATCTTTATTCTCACCCATCCACAAGTCCCCCGGTGCTTCCAGCTATCCTCTTCTGATCCTTACAGGACCTGGCGTGACGTCACACACATATGACTGGTTACAGCGGTAACCGGTCATGTGCCCGTGATGTCACGCCAGGTCCTATAAGCATCGAGTGCTGCTGGAGGCATTGGTGGATCACGGGACAGGTGAGAATAAAGATTTGTTTATTTTTAATCTTTTCTTTTTACTAAATATCACTTCTGCAATGTATGAATATACATTGCAGAAGTGAAATTAGATGCTCACAGAATGATTTTAATGTACTGAGCATGCTCAGTACACTAACATCGGGTCCGAGGAATAATCAGCTGTTTCCTCGGACCTGTGCACCATAGGACCCATGGTATTTGGCGCGGATCATGTCGGATCCGATTCGGTCCGATTTGATCCACTGTGCCCAAAATCGCAGCAGTCTGCGATTTTGGGCACAACAAAAAATCTGACTGAATCGGTTCCGACAAAAATCGGATGCCATTAAGGGCAAATCCTGATCCGATCCATGCCCATAGGATAACATAGGGGCCAAATCGGATCCGTGGCTGTCCGTTTTACAACGGACAGCCACGGATCACAGAAAAACGCAGTGTGAAAGCACCCTTACCTGGCTAAGCAGGAAGTGCCATATTTTCTTTCATTGTAACAATTCTTAGGGTACCGTCACACGTGGCGATCTCCCGGGCGATTCCATAGGCGACTCCGAGGCGTGGCCTGTCGCCGGCGATATCGCCAATGCATCGCCTAATGTAAATGGGCGACAGTGACACGTCTGCGTTGTCGCCTGGTGTCACATCAGTGCTGTAAAACCAGGCGACCATTCTTGGGCGATGTGTGCTGATCGCCCTGTGTAACATCTCATGAGCGATGTCAAAGGTGACAGCACACATCGCCTATACCATTCTGATAGGTGTTTCTGGGCGTATTTAGTAGCTCTGGGGGTGTGCTTGGATTGGTGGCAGTTCGAGCGTTACGATTGGTTGTCCTGTTCCTCGGTGCCATATTTGATGATGTTCAAAGGTGTCTCAACCAGGAGCGTACATACTGTACATAGATGTCGCCTCTGTGTTTGCGGCTGTGTGCTAAAAATTCAGAGATGTGCTGCCACAAATGTATGTTAACAGAACACAATTGCAATAACATGAAAAATAAAAGCTGCATGAGCGCTGTAGTTTCAGGCGTCCTGCATGACAGGACGCCCAAGATTACATTTATTATACTGTAGCTCATGCGGCGCTTCTGGGCCCCGTCAACATGTGACACATCTCCCGTGCGTTCATTCGCCCGAGCGTTCTCAATCTGTATTATGTTTATAACCTAAACCATAACCTAAACGCGCTGTAAAAATTCACTGTACAATACGCGTGCGTCGTGTTTTGCCTTGTTGGCAATGCCAATGCGTTTAGTAATAATCTGCAATAATAATGTAGAAAAATCCAGCACTCATAAACTTGCAATCATGAGGATTTATTCAAACGTAAACGCCATCCATCTAAAACAGGCAGTATGTGCTAACACCGACGCGTTTCGACAGAGAACTGTCTTAGTCGTGGTTCCACGACTAAGACAGTTCTCTGTCGAAACGCGTCGGTGTTAGCACATACTGCCTGTATTAGATGGATGACGTTTACGTTTGAATAAATTCTCATGATTGCAAGTTTATGAGTGCTGGATTTTTCTACATTATTATTGGTGATTGCCGGTCCAGAGACCAGGACTGTATCCGTGCCCCATTTCCTTGTACTGGAGTACTACTATTTCAACTGGGTGAGCTGAACTTTTCTTCTACCTTTTCCCTGCTACCATAGTAATAATCTGCGACACAACACACGAGAGTTGTCTATAAAGTACAACAACAAGGACACATTAAATAATGATTGGTGTTTGTTTGGAACCAATCACACGTCTTCAAGGCGTCACACAGCGTTATGTTAACGCCTATCTTCGAGATGCTGCTCAAAATTACGCTCACATCGCTAATGTGGTGGCTCTGTGTGACACGGAAGCGGCGACCAGCGACTTGATCGCCCCTGGGCCTTTGGCGACGCTCAGGCAATTTCCGGTCGGGCTGTCGCCCGAGTGTCGCCTAAGTTCTCGCCCCGTGTAAATGGGCGACGGCGACCTCAGGCGACACGCAAATATGTGCGCGTGCACGTGCGTCGCCTATGGAATCGCCCGGGAGATCGCCACGTGTGACGGTACCCTTACTCCAGATTGGCGTAATACTGTCATATGAAAAAGTTTGGGCACCCCTCTTAATCTTATTCTTTTTTTTTTGTTTAAAATTGTTTTTTTTGCAACAGCTATTTCAGTGTGATATATGTAATAACTGATGGACACAGTAATATTTCAGGTTGAAATGAGGTTTATTGTACTAACCAAAAATGTGAAATATGCATTATTTCAAAATTTGACAGGTGCCAAAGTATGGACACCCTTCTGATTTTCATGATTTAAATACTCCCAACTACTTTTTACTGACTTACTGAAGCACTAAATTGGTTTGGTAACCTCATTGAGCTTTGTACTTCACAGCCCGGTGTATCCAATCATGAGAAAAGCTATTTCAGGTGTCCACTTGCAAGTTGTTCTCCAAGTTGTATCTTCTCTGAGGAGTGGCATCATGGGCTCCTCAAAACAGCTCTCAAATGATCTGAAAAAAAAGATTGTTCAACATAGTTGTTCAAGGGAAGGAGACAAAAAGTTGTCTCAGAGATTTAACCTGTCAGTTTCCACTGTGAGGAACATAGTAAGGAAATGGAAGACCACAGGGACAGTTCTTGTAAAGGCCAGAAGTGGCAGGCCAACAAAAATATCAGAAAGGCAGAGAAGAAGAATGGTGTGAACAGTCAAGAACAATCCACAGACCACCTCCAAAGCCCTGCAGCATCATCTTTGCTGCAGATGGTGTCACTGTGCATCGGTCAACAATACAGCGCACACTGCACAAGGAGAAGCTGTATGGGAGAGTGATGCGAAAGAAGCCGTTTCTGCATGCACGCCACAAACAGAGTCACCTGAGGTATGCAAAAGCACATTTGGACAAGCCAGTTTCATTTTGGAAGAAGGTCCTGTGGACTGATGAAACAAAGATTGAGTTGTTTGGTCATACAACAAGGCGTTATGCATGGCGCCACAAAAACACAGCATTCCAAGAAAAACACTTGCTATCCACTGTCAAATTTGGGGGAGGGTCCATCATGCTTTGGGGCTGTGTGGCCAATGACGGCACCGGGAATCTTGTTAAAGTTGGGGGTCCCATGGATTCCAGTCAGTATCAGCAGATTCTTGAGAATAATGTTCAAGAATCAGTGTCAAAGTTGAAGTTACGCCGGGGATGGATCTTTCAGCAAGACAATGATCCAAAACACCGCTCCAAATCTACTCAGGCATTCATGCAGAGGAACAATTACAATGTTCTGGAATGGCCATCCCAGTCCCCAGACCTGAATATCATTGAACATCTGTGGGAAGTTTTGAAGCGGGCTGTCCATGCTTGGCGACCATCAAACTTAACTGAATTGGAATTGTTTTGTAAAGAGGAATGGTCAAAAATACCTTCATCTTGGATCCAGGAACTCATTAACAGCTACAGGAAGCGACTAGAGGCTGTTATTTTTGCAAAAGGTGGATCTACTAAATATTAATGTCACTTTTCTGTTGAGGTGCCCATACTTTTGCACATGTCAATTTTTTAAATAATGCATATTTCACATTTTCGGTTAGTACAATAAACCTCATTTCAATCCTGAAATATTACTGTGTCCATCAGTTATTACATATATCACACTGAAATAGCTGTTGCAAAAAACAAATTTGAAAGATTAAGAGGGGTGCCCAAACTTTTTCATATGACTGTATTTCTAACATAGAGTAAAACCACATCTTGTGATGATTTAGATGAGGGTGCATTGCCACACCCTTTCCTATTTCTGCCCATTTTGGTAGAGGTGGCCGAGACCAGTGTGAAAACACCAATAGCTGCAAACTTTTTGTTCAATGTTACACACCTCAAAAATGTTGTGATTTAAAAATGTTCTTTTGTCACAATTCTGGCCTTAATACTTTGATGAATTGGGGCCTACATGTTTCCAAAGAAGGAGTGTACAATTTATACAACACATGGCATTTCATAACTGTACCAGGGTCATCATCTTGTCCATTTCAGAAGGAAAGAGATGACACAGAAGGCAAACAAACATGTTGTGCAGGACACAGGTGAAAGGGCAATGCCTTATTTCACCACAGCAATCTCCTAACATTTGCTTTCTCTATTCGGACTTAGTAACATTTTGGGAAGACACCATGAAGCTTTTCTCTATTTTCTTTTTTCTGGTTTTACTAGGACCCATCCAGGCCAAGTCAGTAAGTACCATCTTTAAGTTGTGCCACCTGTGTTGTGAACGTATGGGTAGGACCATTACCCTGAAACATAGATTACAGAGGTGATTACAAACAAAAACGTTACATCACTAAACTATTTCGGATTTTATGGCCCAGCATGTGCTCACTGACATTTAAAGAGGACGACTGAGAGGTTGCAAATATGTAAGCTATGCTGAAGCATGGAAGTCACATTTAGTGTAAATGTTGGTGTCCTTTACCCAAGCATAGGAACCTGGCAAAGCAGGTTTGCTGAGTTCCTAGTCTTCTAGAAATGTTAGACTTTTCACTAACATTGTGGATAATGTGGATTCTGACACATTTGTCACAATTTTATGTAATGTTTCCTAGTATTTTACACAAAAATGCCTATTTTAGACCAGATACGTTTACAAACAACAAATGTCATATTAGATTTGTTGGAAAAATACACAGAAACATCAGCACATTGCTCAGGGGGCTGACATATCATTGGTGCAACCTAGCCAACCTCACAGGGACCCAAGAAATAAAGGGGTCCATTTCCATCTCCAAACCAGGAGGAATTGTGCATTTTGATGAGCTATATGGATTAAAAATGACTCTATATGTACTGGTATTTGCACAGGGGCCCTTTTCTGTCTGTGTTGGCCAGTGATATTGCTCCATGTCACAGTGAAATATGATGGTTAAAGGGAACTTGACTCCTAAACATCATCCCCCAGCCTCCTCAGACCTGTCCCTGCAGCAGCCTAACACATTTTTAGGCATCCCTTTGTTCGAAAACTGTGTGTTTGTAAAGATTAGAGCTGCCGTGAACCAGTCTTGCGAGCTCCATACACCGCGGAGCAGAAGAAAGAAGTGTGCTCTTTTATCATATTAATAACAAAGGCTGTTTTCACATTTTTTATTGTTGTTTTATTGTTATGTTTTTATATATTTATATTTATGTAGAAATAAACATGTTTTAATGGTTATATTAATTAGGAATTTTATATGTATATATGAAACGATATGTATATATCTTTGTGTATATATATATATATCTACATATACACAGTTATACATGTTACTTGTTCTTTCTTATTATATGTAACTACTAGCTGTAGTACCCGGCTACGCCCGGGTTAATAAATAACTGCTGTTAGCTATAACAAAATAGAATTTGAATGTGTCATATGAATGACCTGTAAGAAAATAGAAGCTGAGCTGTGATTGGTTGCTATAGGCAGCCTAATAAATCTCCAGCCAACAGTAAACCTGCCTGGCCGGGCAGTATGTGTTACTTCACACATACACATAATAGACAGCTCATGTGACTGACATCTGCCTTAATTCCCTATATGGCACATGTGTTGCACATTGGCTGTTTTTAATCAGATGTTTATGTTTGGAAAATAAAGATAGCACACGTATGAGGCGAGTTGTGTGAGGTGATTTGTGCACATCTGTGTCTGTCTGTGTGGTGTGTGTGTCCCTGGGGTGTGTATGTGTGTGTCCCTGTGGGGTGAGTGCATGTGTCCCTATAGGGTGTGTATGTGTGTGTCCCTGCGGGGGGGTCTGTGTGGTGTGTGTCTCTTTGTGGTGTGTGTGTGTCCCTGTGGGGTGAGCGCATGTGTCCCTATAGGGTGTGTATGTGTGTGTGTCCCTGTGGGGGGGTGTCTGTGTGGGGTGTGTGTGTCTCTGTGTTGTGTGTGTCTCTTTGTGGTGTGTGTGTCCCTGTGGGGTGAGTGCATGTGTCCCTATAGGGTGTGTGTGTCCCTGTGGGGGGGGTCTGTGTGGTGTGTTTGTGTGTCTCTTTGTGGTGTGTGTGTCCCTGTGGGGTGAGTGCATGTGTCCCTATAGGGTGGCTATGTGTGTGTGTCCCTGTGGAGAGGGTCTGTGTTGTGTGTGTCTCTGTGGTGTGTGTGTGTCCCTGTGGGGTGAGTGCATGTGTCGCTATAGGGTGTGTGTGTCCCCGTAGGTGTGTGTGTCTCTGTGTTGTGTGTTTCTCTTTGTGGTATCTCATGTTGGGGCCCCACCTTAGTGACTATATGCTGGTATATGCTGTTAGTCTTTGGCGCTATCATTAAGCCCCTCTCATTCACAACTGTCAACTGGTAACCGTCACTTTTTCCCCATTATGTAGATAGGGGCAAAATTGTTTGGTGAATTGGAATGCGAGGGGTTAACATTTCACCTCACAACATAGCCTATGACGCTCCCGGGGTCCAGACGTGTGACTGTGCAAAATTTTGTGGCTATAGCTGGCAGCTGTCGATTTTCCTCCAACACTTTTCCATTCACTTTTTCCCCATTATGTAGATAGGGCCAAAATTGTTTGGTGAACTGGAACGCACAGGGCTAAAATTTCGCCTCACAACATAGCCTATGACGCTCTCGGGGTCCAGATGTGTGACTGTGCAAAATTTTGTGACTATAGCTGGCAGCTGTCGATTTTCCTCCAACACTTTTCCATTCACTTTTTCCCCATTATGTAGATAGGGCCAAAATTGTTTGGTGAACTGGAACGCGCAGGGTTAAAATTTCGCCTCACAACATAGCCTATGACGCTCTCGGGGTCCAGACGTGTGACTGTGCAAAATTTTGTGGCTGTAGTTACGACGGTGTAGATGCCAATCCCGGATATACACACATACATACATACATACATACACACATTCAGCTTTATATATTAGACTAGCTGTGAGCCCGATGCAAATGCATCGGGATTCTAGAACGTGCCTTAATTTGATTATAGTAGTTATAGCTGTTAGGCTGATGGAAATGCATCGGGTATCTAAAATATGTTTATTGTTTTTTTAAAGATTTTTAAATAATAATCGCATTATCAATAGCAATAATATAAGCCATACTATTATTATTATTAGCATTAATAGCAGTATTAATAGCATTATTAGCAGTATTATGCGCATTAATAACAGTATTAATAGCATTAATAGCATTATTATTAGCATTAATAGCATTATTAATAGCATTATTAGCATTAATAATACCATTAATAGGATAAATATTAGCATTAATAGCATTAATAGCATAATTAATAGCATTAATAGCATTATTAATAGCATTAAGAGCATTATTATTAGCATTAATAGCATTAATAATAGCATTATTAGCATTAATAATAGCATTAATAACATTATTAATAGCATTAATAGCATTATTCTTAGCATAATAAGCATTATATAGCATTATTATAGCATTAATAGCATTAATTAATAGCATTAATAATATATTAGCATTAATAGCATTAATAGCATATATATAGCATTAATAGCATTATTATTAGCATTAATAGCATATTTAATAATAGCATTAATAATAGCATTAATAGCATTATAATAGCATTAATAGCATTATTAATAGCATTAATAGCATTATTATTAGCATTAATAGCATTAATAATAGCATTATAGCATTAATAATAGCATTAATAACATTATTAATAGCATTAATAGCATTATTTTAATTAAAGCATTAATAGCATTATTAATAGCATTAATTAATAGCATTAATAGCATTAATTAATTAGCATTATTAGCATTATAATAATATAGCATTAATAAGCATTATTAATAGCATTTAAGCATTATTATTAGCATTAATAGCAAATTAATAGCATTATTATAGCATTAATAATAGCATTATAATAGCATTAATAATAGCATTAATAGCATTAATAGCATATTAATAGCATATAATAGCATTAATACATTAAAGCATTATTATAATAATAGCATTAATAACATTATTAATACATATAATAGCATTATTACATTATTAATAGCATTAATAGCATTATTATTAGCATTAATAGCATTAATAATACATTAATAGATAAATATTAGCATTAATAGCATTAATAGCATAAATAATAGCATTAATAGCATTATTAATAGCATTAATAGCATTATTATTAGCATAAATAGCATTAATAATAGCATTATTAGCATTAATAATAGCATTAATAACATTATTAATAGCATTAATAGCATTATTATTAGCATTAATAAAATTAATAATAGCATTAGTAGCATTAATAATAGCATTAATAACATTATTAATAGCATTAATAGCATTATTATTAGCATTAATAGCATTAATAGTATTATTATTAGCATTAATAGCATTAATAATACCATTAATAGGATAAATATTAGCATTAATAGCATTAATAGCATAATTAATAGCATTAATAGCATTATTATAGCATTAAGAGCATTATTATTAGCATAAATAGCATTAATAATAGCATTATTAGCATTAATAATAGCATTAATAACATTATTAATAGCATTAAAGCATTATTATTAGCATTAATAGCATTAATAATATATTAATAATTATAGCAATTAATAGCATTAATAACATTAATTAATAGCATTAATAGCATATTAATAGCATTAATAGCATTATTATTAGCATTAATAGCATTAATAATACCATTATAGATAAATATTAGCATAATACTAATAGCATTAATACATTATTAATAGCATTAATAGCATTATTATTAGCATTAATAGATTAATAATACATTAATAGGATAAATATTAATAGCAATTAATAGCATTAATAGCATTATTAATTACATTAATAGCTATTAATAGATATTATTATTAGCATTAATAGCATTATACATAATACATTAATAGGATAAATATTAATAATAGCATTAATAGCATAATAATAGCTTTAAATAGCATTATTAATAGCATTAATAGCATTAATATAGCATTAATAAGATAAAATAGCATTAATAGCATTAATAATAGCATTAATACATATTAATAGCATTAATAGCATTATTTTAGCATAATAGCATTAATAGATATAATAGCATTAGTAGCATTATAATACATTAATAACATTATTAATAGCATTAATAGCATTATTATTAGCATTAATAGCATTATAATAGCATTAATAGATAATATTACATTATAGATAATATAGCAATTAATAGCATTAATACATTATTAATAGCATTAATAGCATTATTTTAGCATTAATAGCATATATACATTAATAGAATATAGCATTATAATTAATACATAATTAATACATTAATAGCATATAATAATAATTAGCATTAATGCATTATAATAGCATTATAGCATTAATAATAGATTAATAATTATTAAATAGCATTAATAGCATTATATCATTAATAATAACTATAATTAATAAAAATTAATATTATTAGCATTATAGCATTAATAATAGCTATTAATAAGATTAAATATAAGCATTAATAGCATTATTAGCATAAATTAGCATTAATAGCATTATTATAGCATTAATAGCATTAATTAGCATAATGCATTAATTAGCATTAATAGCATTATAGCATTAAAATAATAATTTATAATAATAGCATTAATAGCATTATTAATTAGCATTAATAGCATTATAATAGCATTATAGCATTTAATAATAACATTTAATATAACATTTATTGAAATAGCATTAATAGCATTATTAATAGCATTAATACATTTAATAGTATTATTATTAGCATTATAGCATTAATAATATATTAATGATATAAACTATTGCATTAATTAATATATTATATAGATAATAATACATTATAAATTAGCATTATTAGAATATATTAATAGCATTACTTTATAAGCATTAATAGCATTAATAATATAGATTATATTAAGCATTATATATATAGCATAATATACATTATTTAATTAGCATTAATAAGCATTAATTATTAGCATAATATTAATAATTATTATAATAATAGCATTTATATAGCATTATTAATAATAGCATTAATAATTATAATATAGCATTAATAGCATTATTATTAGCATTAATAGCATTAAATAATATATAATCTAAGCATTAATAGCATTAATACATATTAATAGATAAATTATTAGCATAATAGCATTATAATAGCATTATAATAGCATTAATAGCATTAAATAGAAACATTATATAGTAATAGATTATCTATAATTATAATAATATAGTAACATTTTAGATATCATAAGCATTATAGCATTGATTATATAGTAATACATTATACATATGATATTAGCATTAGCTTTTAGATAATATTATATAGATTTATAGCATTAAGCATATATAGATTATACTTATATACATACTAATACATATTTTTAAGCATTTTATATTAGATTATACTAAATAATATATAATATAGTTAAAATATATAGATTATTATCTTGTTTACATAATAGCTTAAATTATAGCTATACTTTACATAAGTTATACTAATAATAGAATACATAATAATATCTTTAATAATTAAGCATAATAGCATTTAAAGCATTAATAATATATAAATATATACATATAGATATTTACTATAGCATTAAATTTAGTAATAGCATATACATATAGATTATATTATTAATATTTATATTAATTTAATAGCATAAAAAAGCATTTTAATAATTATTATTAATATTTAATTAAATTAATTTGCTTAATTAATAAATTTGCATTAAAAAAATTTAATTTTATTTTAATATATTAAATTATTATTATATTAAATACATAACATGCAATATTAATATTATATAATTTATAATTTAATTTATATGCATTAAATTATAATTAATTTATTAGTAATTATATTTTTAATTAATAATAACATTTATCAATGCATTTATATTATATTATTTATTTTTATAAATTATTAGCATTAATAATATATTAATTACATATTATTAAATAGCATAATTATTAGCATTAATAGCATTATTATTAGCAGTAATATTATTATTAGCATTTTATTTTTTTAATTATTATTCTTATTTTTTATTTATTTTTTTTTTTTTTTATTTTTTTTTTTTATAATTTTGTAATTATTTTTTAATTTTTTTTTTTATTATTAAATTTATTTATTTTTTTAAGTGAGAGTGAGAGACAGTTGTCATTCAGGTCTGCATTTTTTTTTTTTTATTATTATTATTTTTATTTAATTTTTTATTATTTTGTTAATATTATTTTTTATTATTTTTTAATTATTTTTAAATTATTTTATTTATTATTTAATTTATTATTTATCTTAAGTGACACAGAGTTCTCCTTGTGGTCCGCCAAAAGGGCTGGAGCTGATTAGCATATATTTATTTTTTTTATTATTATTTTTATTTAATTTTTTATTATTTTTTTATTATTATTTTTTATTATTTTTTAATTATTTTTAAATTATTTTATTTATTATTTAATTTATTATTTATTTTAAGTGAGACACAGTTCTCATTCAGGTCCGCCAAAATGGCTGAGCTGATTAGCATATATTTATTTTTTTTATTATTATTTTTATTTAATTTTTAATTATTTTTTTATTATTATTTTTTATTATTTTTTAATTATTTTTAAATTATTTTATTTATTATTTAAGTTATTATTTATTTTAAGTGAGACACAGTTCTCATTCAGGTCCGCCAAAATGGCTGAGCTGATTAGCATATATTTATTATTTTTATTATTATTTTTATTTAATTTTTTATTATGTTTTTTATTATTATTTTTTATTATTTTTTAATTATTTTTAAATTATTTTATTTATTATTTAAGTTATTATTTATTTTAAGTGAGACACAGTTCTCATTCAGGTCCGCCAAAATGGCTGAGCTGATTAGCATAGATTTATTTTTTTTATTATTATTTTTATTTAATTTTTTATTATTTTTTTATTATTATTTTTTATTATTTTTTAATTATTTTTAAATTATTTTATTTATTATTTAATTTATTATTTATTTTAAGTGAGACACAGTTCTCATTCAGGTCCGCCAAAATGGCTGAGCTGATTAGCATAGATTTATTTTTTTTATTATTATTTTTATTTAATTTTTTATTATTTTTTTATTATTATTTTTTATTATTTTTTAATTATTTTTAAATTATTTTATTTATTATTTAATTTATTATTTATTTTAAGTGAGACACAGTTCTCATTCAGGTCCGCCAAAATGGCTGAGCTGATTAGCATATATTTATTTTTTTTATTATTATTTTTATTTAATTTTTTATTATTTTTTTATTATTATTTTTTATTATTTGTTAATTATTTTTAAATTATTTTTTTTATTATTTAATTTATTATTTATTTTAAGTGAGACAGTTCTCATTCAGGTCCGCTATTTTTTCCCATTGACATACATTAGCGGTGTGTCGGCGATTTTATGGCCGGCCACCTGGTTCTATTTGTCGGCCGTAAAATCGCGGACACACCGCTAATACATGTCTATGGGCAGTGAGCCCGATTTCGGATTGGACGCCGACCAATCAGAATTCGAGCTCAATGAGGGGCTCTTCTGATTGGCTGAGGGCAGTAGACAGCGACCAATCAGAAGAGCCGCTCATATCTCATTGAGATACAATGGCGGATTTGTCGTCCATTGTATCTGAATGAGAAGAGAAGAGGACGTCGGAGCTGGAAGAAGACAGAAGATCCCCGGGGCCGGACGAAGAGGACGCCTGGCCGGACGGACGATCAGATGACTAAGAAGACATGTAAGTATGTGCGGACATGGGGGGGCTGTGTGGACATTAGTGGGGGTCGGCTGTGCGGACATGGGGGTTTTTTCGGACATTGATGGGGGCGGGCTGTGCGGACATGGGGGTCAGCTGTGCGGACATTGCTGGGGGTGGGTGTGCAGACATGGGGGTCGGCTGTGCGGGCATGGGGGTGGGCTGTGCGGGCATGGGGGTCGGCTGTGCGGGCATGGGGGTCGGCTGTGCGGGCATGGGGGTCGGCTGTGCGGGCATGGGGGTGGGCTGTGCGGGCATGGGGGTCGGCTGTGCGGGCATGGGGGTCGGCTGTGCGGGCATGGGGTCGGCTGTGCGGGCATGGGGGTCGGCTGTGCGGGCATGGGGGTGGGCTGTGCGGACATTGATGTGGGCGGGCTGTGCGGACATGGGGGGGGGTGGCGAATTGTGGGTAGCGGGGAGCGGAGGCGGCAGTGCCGCCTCCGCTCCATGGTCCCCGGGTAGGGATTTGCGGCTCAGGCAGCGACTCGCAATGGCCTCGCGGCCATTGCTCGCGCTACCTGAGCGGTAAATCGCTAAGGTTGTAGCCGGGCCTGTGGATGGATTTTGGGCCAGCGGCTCGCAATGGCCGCTTCGCGGCCATTGCTCGCCCTGGGCCAGCGACTCGCAATGGCCTCGCGGCCATTGCTCGCGCAGCATTGGGCGCTTCGCGCCCAATGTTAAATTCGTATCCACATGACCACGCCGGAAGTAGCGCGCGGAGGGGCGCTTTTCCGATTCGCGATTATATAATAGATATATATAGATGTGTGTATATATAGCTATATATACGCAGAATTCATAATTGTTTTGTCATCCTGAAAAAAAAATATTATAGTGGACATGGTAACCACATACTTCTTATTAATATTTCCTCCCGATCGTTGGTGGGACAATGGGGGCTGTGAAAACAGCCTTTGTTATTAATATGATAAAAGAGTACACTTCTTTCTTCTGCTCCGCGGTGTATGGAGCTCGCAAAACTGGTTCACGGCAGCTCATCACTGATAAGCAGCCGCAAACCAACCTCGCGCATGCGCAATGCGAGGTTCGCAGTACACCCAGTACTGACGTCAGTATAGCCGGATATGACGCGATTAGCGTCATAGCGGTTATACCGCCCATTTAGGTGACGCAGAGGCTCTCTGTTCTTTAGCACACCCATCGGGGCGTGCATAATTCCAATGCAGGCGGCGAGGAGCAGAAATAGGGAACGCCTTTTGAGACTTCTCAAGCTCTGAGAAGTTGCAGTTCTGGAGGTAATATAATGACTTTTCTAATCTTTACAAACACACAGTTTTCGGACAAAGGAATGCCTAGAAATGTAGTCTTGAAATAAGGAAGATGGCACTCACCGGTCTGTTGCTGTGCTTTTATTCAGGGTGCAATATTCACATGGTGCAGGGAGGGGGGGGTGTATAGCTGAGGTGACGACGGCACCGTTTCGCGCAGCGTGCGCTTCCACGGGTCAAGACTATATGGTATGTTGTCTAGTGACGGGCACCACCTGGCCGAACACCGGTCGCTCCAGAGCGTTCTCTCTGATAAGCCAGCAGCATTGGTGCCCCTGTTCCTTCTGTGTTTTGGATGCCTAGAAATGTGTTAGGCTGCTGCAGGGACAGGTCTGAGGAGGCTGGGGGATGATTTTTAGGGGTCAGGTTCCCTTTAAAGAGGCCCTCATATACATCTCTTCCCAGGGGCATCGGAGTGCTTCCCAATGTTTGGCAGTGACATTTTGAGGGTTTATCCAGGCTGCCGGCGGTCATGCCGGAAAAATGCTCGGGTCTCCCATAGGATAACATTGGGCTTGGTGTTCGGGTTGAGCACCCGAGCATCTCGAGATGCTCGACCCGAGCATCGAGCACCCAAGCATTTTAGTGCTCACTCACCACTAGTGGTGATCATGGCAGCCATTTTGAAGTCGGCCATTTTGGATCCAACTTTATTTTTTTCAATGGGAAGAGGGTCAAAGTGCTTCCCATTGTGTTGGATTGTCAATGCAACCATCTTCTCCTACTCTTGACAAACTAATAGCAACACGGCAGAAAAAATGCTAGAACAGGCTTCCAGTATCCGTTGTTTCAAATGCTGCACATCTCATATCTTCACAGCATAGACTGGATATCTGAAATTGCTACATGATTCACGAATCTTGACTCATGATACATGTACCCCATATACTACACCATACCATCATTTTTTGTGTTCCAACAGTCTTGGAGGGATCTATGCACTGTGGGTTAGGCTGCTTTCATACTGTGAATTTTTGCACTCCGTGGCTGTCTGATCAGATTTGGCCCCCATGTATCCCTATGGCCAACGGATTTGTTCGGATTTTACATTAATGGCATTCAATTTGTGTAGGATCCGATTCTGCCTGATTTTTTGCTGTGCCCAAAATTGGAGACTGCTCTGATTTTAGGCACAGCGGACCAAATCGGACAGAATCTGATACGACACGATCTGAGGCAAATAACATGTGGGCCTATGGAGCACGGGTTTGGGAAAACATCAGATTGTTTCCTGGACCCGATTCTAGTGTACTGAGCATGCTCAGTACACTAAAACAGCTCTGTTCCCCTGTAATTTCACTTCCGCAATGTATATATATACATTGCATAAGTGAAATTAACGAATGTTTAAAAATAAAAAAAACATCCTCACCTCTTCGACAATGTGCGCCATCTAGCTCCCGGCGCTTAAGGACCTGGCTGGGCGAGGCTGCCCGATCAGCTGATCAGTCACATTCCACATCAGCTGAGCATTTTAAATAGCCCGCCTGCCAAAACCAATCTTCGGGCGGGAGACTTAAACCGCTCAGCTAATGCCGTCATGTGACCGATCAACTGATTGGGTTGTCACATGACCGCATCAGCGCAGTTTAAATCTCCGGCCCGCTGAGCGATTTTGGCGGGCGGGTTATTTAAACCGCTCAGCTAATGCGGTCATGTGATCGATCAGCTGATCGGGTAGCCCCACCCTGCCAGGTCCTTAAGCCACGGTAGCTATACGGCGCAGGACACACGCCGGTGAGGATGTTTGTTTTTCTTTTTTTTTTAACCCTTGCTTCACTCTCGCAATGTATGTATACACATTGCGGGAGTGAAAGTGCCCGGCTTTGCAGTCTCGGGCTTTCTGTGTCCGGATCCGTGAAAATCACGGACCCGGACACAGAAATTGCATCCAGAGGTCACCTCCAATGCATTTCTTTCCTGTCTGTGGGGTCCTGCAAAAACTAGGATCCCCACGGACAGGAAAAAACGCTATGTGAAAGCAACCTTAGTGGCAAACCAATAGCAGTGGTTTTGTTTGTTAACTTCACCATTCACAAAAAAGTTGTCTATGCTGTGAAGATACGAGATGTGCAGCATCTGAAACAATGGATACTGAAAGCCTGTGCCAGCATTTCTTCTGCAGTGTTGCTATCAGTGTGTCAAGAGTGACAATTCAACACAATGGGCAGCACTTTGAACACATTTTATAAATGGTCATAAACTTGTAAATAACTCATGAAAGAATAAAGTTATGTTAAAACCAAGCACACCATTGTTTTTCTTATGAAATTCTCAATAAATTTGATGTGTCACATGACCCTCTTCCCATTGAAAAAAATAAAGTTGGATCCAAAATGGCCGACTTAAAACTGGCCACCATGGTCACCAAGCATCTGGAAAAGTTTTCGCCCTCCGATATACTAATGTGCCACAAACAGGAAGTTGATATCACCAAACATTCCCAATTTATTTAGGTGCATCCATATAAATGGCCCACCCTGTATACTTGAGTCAAGGAGGTGGGCCTTGGAGATAAATTTCCTTTAACTTTTCCTGCTTATGAGATACAGTGGAGGAAATACTTATTTGATCACTTGCTGATTTTGTAAATTTGCTCGCTGACAGTCATGAACAGTCTATTACTTTAAAGGTACCGTCACACGCGGCAATATTGCTAGGCAATTTCACTGGCAATTTGCTGGTTGCTGTGAAATCATGGACACATTGTTCTATTTTGTTGCTGTGTACAAATGGAACAATGTGTCCATGATTTCACTGCAACCAGCAAATTGCCAGTGAAATTGCCTAGCAATATTGCCGCGTGTGACGGTACCTTTAGGGAAGGTTAATTAACAGTCAGAGATAAAACATCAAAAATAAAATCCAGAAAATCACATTGTCTAAAATACATAAAAATGTATTTCCATTTTGAAGAGAGAAATAAGTATTTGATCCCTCTGGTAAACAAGAATTAATACTTGGTGGCAAAACCCTTTTTGGCAAGGACAGTAGTTTTTGTTGTTGATGGTGAGCTTTTCGCAAATGAAAGCAGGAATTTTGGTCCACTCCTCTTTGCAGATCATTTCTAAATCATTAAGATTATTGTTTATTATTACAGCGCCATTAATTCCATGGCTACCATCTCACCATCCAACTCTCGTGTCATGTGTTGAGGCTTCTGCAAGACACCTCGGCGTCGCCAAAGTGTCACACAGGAACGCTTGTGTGGTGCTGTGTGGATTAAACTATGTATGGCTATGTGTACGTCTGTTGTTGAAGTAGGTAAGCTACACACAACACTATGGATATATGTGTATGGATATTGACACAGCATGGATGAACTATGTGTGTGCAGACATGTTTGTGTGTGACCACTGATGTCTACATATATTTTCTTCCAACACAATCGAATTGTCCATGCTTGTGGACACATACCCATGTGTAAATACATCTATATGTACAGGGAGACACAGAGAGAGCATAATGTGTGGGCCAAAGGCCTGGACCTGTGTACTGGACATTTGCACACAATGCTGCAGGGACCCATAAATACCATTTTGCTTTCACATACCTCTGTACACAGCATAAAGCTATGTGCAAGTGCCCTGTTGTTAAAAGTAAAGACAGACACAGGTTGTTCTGATATTAAATTTTTTTTTAGTCTAGTCTAGTCAAATGTCCAATCATTTTAGTTGTGCATGCATATATTTTGAGTTTCATTCAATAATCTTGTCATACCATGCCTGATGAAGAGACCTGAGTCGTCTCGAAAGCTCAATGCCTTATAACATTATTTTTTTATTTTTGTTAGCCATTAAGGCGGCCGTCACACGGTGAGATATCTTTAGCGATATTGTAAGCGATCACGTGCACGCGCAATCGCTTACAATATCGCTCACATCGCTGGTGAGATGTCACACAGACAGACTCACCAGCGATGTGGAGCAGCGATCTCGCTCGTTACTATGGTACACATCGGGTTACTAGGCGCCGCGCGTCGCTTAGTTACCCGACGTGTACCATAGTTACCATCTCCCAGCATAGGCGCGGTCGCTGGGAGATGGTTCATCGTGGTGTTATACACCACGATGATGCAGATCGTTGCATCGTTCATCGCTAGATCTGAGAACCGGACCTCAGATCAGCGATGTCACGATCAAGCGATTTACCATCGTAAATCGCTTGATTACATGCAACGATATCTTGCCCGATATCGCTTAAGCGATCAAAAAGGAGATCGCTTAAACGATATCGGGCAAGATATCGTTCCGTGTGACGGCCCCCTAAAAGGTATCACAACTACAAGATTTGTATCTTGTTTCTCACACTGAGAGCAATCAACATTTTTTTTTAGTGCGCACAAAGGGAAAAAAGAAATCACAATGCAGAAAAAAAAGTGTTAACATCACACAAATCATAGGACACAACAGTGCTCACAAAAAATGGCCATTAAAACAAATTATAAAAAAAAATTATAAAGGAAAAACAAATAAAAGGAAAATCAAAAACCAAAAAAAATAATAACAAAATAACAAACTGTCTTGCTAAATTTACCTGGATCGGGGCAGAGCCCATACTTACGTAGCGCTCACTGACTTACAAATCAGGCATGAATAATAATATTCTTTATAGCAAGATTAAATTTATTTGTTTACAAAGTAGCACATGAATTGTCATCAATTGAATACAGGCTTAACATAAATTATACCAATTATACCTAGACTTACCGTATATACTCGCGTATAAGCCGAGTTTTTCAGCCCAAAAATTGGGCTGAAAAGTACCCCCCTCGGCTTATACGCGAGTCAGTGCGGGGGCTGCTGTATACAGCGGTATACAGCAGCCCCCGCATCCCCAGTAATGCAGGGCCCCCCCCCTCATGCTCCGGTCACCTGTAAAGCAAGTTATACTTATCAGTGCCCGCTGCCGTCCGCGCCCGCCGCTGCCGACATGCGATCCTCCATCTTCATTCATCTTCTTCCTGCTCTGTGCGCGTCGCAGGCAGTGACGTCATTACCGGCGACGCGCACAGGAAACAGGAAGAAGATGCATGAAGACGGAGGATCGGGATGTCGGCAGCGGCGGGCGCGGACGGCAGCGGGCACTGATAAGTATAACTTGCTTTACAGGAGACCGGAGCATGAGGGGGGGGGCCCTGCATTACTGGGGCTGCCTGTATACTACCACTGGGACTGCTGTATATAGGGGCCCTGCATTACTGGGGCTGCAATACCACTGGGGCTGCTGTATATAGGGGCTGCAATACCACTGGGGCTGCAATACCACTGGGGCTGCTGTATATAGGGGCTGCTGTATACACCACTGGGGCTGCAATACCACTGGGGCTGCTGTATATAGGGGCTGCAATACCACTGGGGCTGCAATACCACTGGGGCTGCTGTATATAGGGGCTGCAATACCACTGGGGTTGCTGTATATAGGGGCCCTGCATTTCTGGGCTGTAATACCACTGGGGCTGCTGTATATAGGGGCTGCAATACCACTGGGGCTGCAATACCACTGGGGCTGCTGTATATAGGGGCTGCAATACCACTGGGGCTGCTGTATATAGGGGCTGCTGTATACACCACTGGGGCTGCAATACCACTGGGGCTGCTGTATATAGGGGCTGCAATACCACTGGGGCTGCTGTATATAGGGCTGCAATACCACTGGGGCTGCTGTATATTGGGGCTGCTGTATACACCTCTGGGGCTGCATATACCTCTGGGGCTGCATATACCTCTGGGGCTGCTGTATACTACCACTGGGGCTGCTGCTGTATACTACCACTGGGGCTGCTGCTGTATACTACCACTGGGGAGGCTGCTGTATACTACCACTGGGGAGGCTGCTGTATACCTCACTGCTGGGGGTTGTATACCTGTGCTGGAGTCCACCCTCGGCTTATACGCGAGTCAATAGATTTTCCCAGGTTTTGGGGGCAAAAGTAGGGGGGTCGGCTTATACACGGGTCGGCTTATACACGAGTATATACGGTAATTATAGCGAATAAGCATCAATATATATATTACCTGATATTGTAGCTGCTTCACCTTCTCCATTTGGGGGAACACGTATCAGTGAGAAGGGAGCAATATTGAGGCTTGCATCGCAGGAGGTGTACGTCCATCTTGCCCTGGAAGAGCTCCCCCCTCACTGAATGTGACCAGCTCCATTTATACCTTTAAAAATATCTCTGATCATGCGCTGATGGCATGATCCAGCTTTTTTTAGGACGTGACCATTAACCGCAAGATATTCATTTCTTTCCTGTGAAATACCCCCATCTGTTTCCCTAGCTGAGGATGTGGTTTAATTTCAGCTCAGCTCATGGTTTCATCATAACGGCATAATGTGAAAAAGAGGAAGTCACCCTTTTTGTATTTCAACCAAGAACTGATTATTTATATGGAATGAATGACAAGGCCTGTGGTCACTATATTCTAATTATGATTACCTGTTCTATCCACATCCACACACCATTCTTATCACATTGGTATCACACAAACACCATCTGACTCCTGGTGGTACAGCCACCCACATGGCTACACCCTCCTCCTGCTAGTGCTGCCTGCCAACCACAACCACCCTACACCTGGTGTTGCTGCCAGGCCACTGCCCCAGGGCCATTGAAGTAGGAGCAGTAGCTATCTCTGCAGGGGAAGGGAAAGCACCTGGAAGGCAGGGCAGAACGTCCTACAACGTCATGACGTCACACTGCACGCTGCTTACGCCGAGGAGACTTGAGGGTCCACAAGTGAGGCGCCAGCACAGTGTGCTGAGCCTTTACTGGGCGCCACGGCATCATCAACAAAAAAAAACACAGGGTAAAGCTTGTGTGTACGACATGGCCGACATACATGATGGAGACATTATTCAGGGGTGTCATGTAGGTTGTGGTTCTATATGGTCAACATGTTGTGTTGGACAGTTCAGCCACCATCATCAAGCATTGGACATGAACACATATATTTATGTTTAGCCATCACTAAACCACTCGTCAGGATGCGAGGTTATTAATTTGCTCAACACGCGCCAAGATACACGCCATATGCATAGGATGCTGACTTCAATTATGCTCCTTGTTTGAATGCCTTTCATGACTCTTGAGAAGAAGAAGAAGATGAGTGTGCTGGTGAACGCACTGATCATCAAATATGGCGCCTTGGCCAAGGGCAGCCAATCGGAACGCAGTAGTATCCACCAATTGCCATAGACAGGGCGCGGAAAACACAACCGCCAAGCACGCCTACGGGATTGCTTTCAGGAACTCTGAAGTTGTGCACAACATCGTTATCGCGGTGTCACACGGCACGATCCTGCCAAATCGCGAGGCCTAAATTGCCAGGTTTAGCAACACTGTACCTTTAATGGTTGGTAAGGGATCAAATACTTATTTCTCTCTTCAAAATGCAAATACATTTATATAATTTAGACAATGTGATTTTCTGGATTTAATTTTTTATATTATATCTCTTACTGTTAAAATTAACATACCCTTAAAATTATGCTCATGTCTTTGTCAGTGGACAAACTTAAAAATTCAGCAAGGGATCAAATATTTCTTCCTTCACTGTATGTTCAAAAACCTTGGGTACAATGATCTATTCATACGGTACTTTTCCAAACCAGTTACTCTAGATGGGTATTTCTATTGGTACATAAATCCATTAGATAGGAGATAAAAGTAGCTTGCAGAGATCCAGAAGGGAGCTTTGTTTTCGTTTATGCCATGGTAAATTACAAAGATAATTTTATAATCTGCATATATAATCCCCTTCCTGCTAATATATTTATTATTAAGAATGTAATAAGTCTTGCACTGAATTACCCAAGTGCATATATCATACTAGATGTGGCCCGATGTTATCGCATCGGGAGGGCAGAGACATCACGATGGGGGCAGCTTTGTGGTGCTGTGCGCGGTGGCTGTCTCTCCCCCCTCCCCCACCATGCTCTCTCTCAATGTATGTAAGTATGTAAGTAAATGTATTTTTAGTTAAAAACCTGTTCCTGCGGTGGGGGGGTTAATAATAGAGTGTCAATCTGGCAATCTATTTAATTTCCTGGTAAAAAATCTGTAGGGCTTCACTGTATTAAGCCTTGCCAATGCAGATAAACCAAGCAGCTACTGGCTGCCAACCATTGCTGCCTGGTGTTACCTTCGCTAGCAATGAAAAATACAGGAAAGCCTTATTTTTTTTTTAGTCATTTAAAAAAATAACTAAAAAAAAATTGGCGTGGGATCCGCCATATTTTCTATTGCCAGCCAAGGTAACCCAGACAGCAAGTGTTCTGGGCCTCACATGCTGAAAATTACAGCCAGCAGCCACCCCAGAATTGGCGCCTCTATGAGAGACGCTATAACTGGCGGTTACCCTGCTCTTCCAGCTGCCATGTGGCGGTGACAGACTGGGTAATATAGGGGTTGATGTCAGCTTTTTTTGGCAGCTGATATCAGGCTATTTTGCTAATGACAGCCGGCCATTAGCAACACGTTCAGTAAAGGAGTAAAAAAACACACACAGAGAAATGTTTTATTACATACAAAATAGAGACACCTCTTTATCCAATTTATTAGCTTCCAACAAGTTCCCCTCCGACGTAATCCTGTAATCTTGCAGTGGGGCAGTGTGATGGGTCACGCGACCACCATCTTTGCATACCTGAGTGTCCAAAGATGGCCTCCACGTGTGTATGCATGCATATATGCTTGTATGTATGCAGCATATGTGTATGCGCATGTGTTTGCGTATATGTATGCGCATGTGTACGTATGCATGTGTGCATGTATGTGTCTGTATGTTTTGCGTATTTGTGTATGTGCATGTGTGTATTTGTGAATGTATGCACATGTATGTGGGTGTGTATGTGCATGTGTGTGAACTGCCCCAGGGCTGTGGGGTACCCAGTCCCGGGCGTTGCAGTTCACAGGGGATATCACAGAGCCTGTTACCCAATCCCATGGCACTGGTGGTCACTGAAAAGGTGAACAGTCAATAAAATAGTGTTTTGTGACGCCACCTATGGTTCCAGTAATGTTACCGGCGCTGTGGGACAGACCTCCGGTGCGATGGTGGAACAGCAGGATGGTTACGCTCCCCGTAGGTGAAGTGGGATCCCCGGGGCAGTGGTGGAAGTTATGGTTGCAAACAGTGTATGAAGGGAGCAGTATAAGACTCCGCAATAACAGTCACACACACACACACACACACAGGGCTGTTGTTTCCGTACCTTTACTGATGATATGAGCAAGGTGAAGTCCAGGGTACAGTCCGGGTAGGCTAGGAGCAGTTCGGGATCTCCACATCCAATGAGTTATGAGGCCTCCCTTTTACGCTGTGTGTATGCTTTAGTCCTGGGCTGTCTGAAGCTAGGCCCTGACCCTCTCCTGTAGTCCTCACTTGTATGGCAGGCTGTGAGAGCTCTGCTGTGGGCACCGCTGTATCCACTGTGGTCTCGGGCTCTGCTAGGTGGTTGTGCCCCTAGTGCTGCACTAGGAGACTTGAAGCCTTCCTGGTCTCCGGTCTTTACTGCTGGGCTGACTGGACCAGTGCAGTCTCGGACTCCGGTGTCTGGCTGTTGATGTAGCTCTTCGGGTGCGAACTGGCACGGCTCCACTCCCCCTTGCTAACTTGACTTGCCTCCGACCCTCACTCTTGGGTCCCTCACACTCGCTAGGCTTCCCTCTGGCATGGGCCTAGTGTGGCACCGTTCGCCAGATGTCTTTCTCAGTAATGCTCCATACTGAACTGCCTAACTCCACCCCTGGGCCTGAATTTATAGGGGACCTTGCCTGAAGTCGGCAAGTAGAGCTCCTCCTTCAGATCTGGGGTGGAAGGTGTTGTGTGTAAGTTTACCTGATGTGGAAATCCTTCCCTGCTCCAGGTGTTCCTGTGGCAACTAAACCTTGGAGTGGGGTGCCACATGTACATGTATATGTGCATCAATGAGTACATGCGTGTTTGTGTGTATGCATGTGTGTGCGTACTTCTGCATGTGTTTACACATGCATGTGTTTGTGTGTATGTGCATGTTTGTGCTTATCTGGGGGTATGTGGGGACATTATACCGTGTGTGCATGCATGTTTGTATGTGTATGCATGTGCCTATGTGTGTATGTGCGTGTATATCTGCGTGCATATATGCATGTTTGTGTGTATGTGCAGCTTGCGAATGTGTGTATTTGTGCATGCTTGCATGTGTATATGCATATTTGTGTGTGCATGTGTATGCATGTGTGTGTTTATCTGCGTGTGTGTATTTGCATGTTTGTGTGTATGTGCGTATGTGTGTGCGGACATTATACTGTGTGTATGTATGTGTCTGCATATGTGTGTATGTGCATGTTGCGTGTTTGTGCGTCTGTGTATCTGCGTGTGTGTGGGAACATTATACTGTGTGTATGTGCGTGCATGTGTATGTGCGGACATTATACTGTGTGTATAGGCAAGCGTATGTGTGCTTGTGAGTGCGTGTGTGTATGCACGGGCGTGTGTGTATGGGGATATTATATTGTGTATATGCGTGTGCATATGCATGTTTGTGTGTATGTGTGTATGTATGTGCTTGCGTGTGTATGTGTGTATCTGCATGTTGGTATGCACAGGCATGTATGTACTTGCGTGTGTATGAGCTTATGTTTGTGCTTGTGTGTGTATGTGCGTGATTGCGTGTGTGTATATGTACATGCATGTGCGTGTATGAGTATGTGGGAGCATTATACTGTGTGTGTACGCATGTTTGTGTGTGCTTGCATGTGTGTATGGGTAGGGTCACATTGGCGTTTTTTGTTTAAAATCCTGATCCGGTTTTAAGCTTTAAAAAAGCTCAAAACCGGACCAGGAAAGGCTCCTGATGGAAGCCTATGCAAAACACCGGATGGCTTCACAAGCCATCCGGTGGCCGGATCTGGCACTGCTGCCTGCGTTTAAAATCATGCAGGCAGCAGTTTTCGCAGCGTTTACCGGGCCGCACTGCGGTCACCGGATGGCTCAGGATGTGTAATCCTGAGCCATCCGGTAACTGCCGAGGTTGCGGTTCCCGGCTATTGGCGGGATCCGCAACCTTAATAAAGAGTAAAATTGTTGATCTAAATGACTTTTTAAGGTCTGTAGGGGGGCTTAGACCCCCCTACAGACCGGCCGCCCACTTCTATAGTGTACTTCAGCTATATCTCACGGGGCACGGGCTCCCCGGAGCAAAGTGCCCCCCCCCCGTATCACTATACAGGGGTGCCTACACCCCTCTATTACAATGATGCTTTAATGATGTCCAAAAATGCAGTACAAAAAGGATTTTAGCAATCGCAATGTAAGTTCATACTTACATGCTGTTGTAGGCAGAGTCCCAAGAAAACCATGGGCGGGGCTGTGTGCAGCAGCCTCCGCCCACTCCTTCTTGATGGCCGCCCCCTCTGGCCGTAATCCAGTGTTGTGAGGGCGGGCACGTAGTTAAAGGGGCGTGGCTAACCGCGGCAAATAGTTAGCCACGCCCCTTTAACGACGTGCCCGCCCTCACAACACTGGATTACGGCCAGAGGGGGCGGCCATCAAGAAGGAGTGGGCGGAGGCTGCTGCACACAGCCCCGCCCATGGTTTTCTCGGGACTCTGCCTACAACAGCATGTAAGTATGAACTTACATTGCGATTGCTAAAATCCTTTTTGTACTGCATTTTTGGACATCATTAAAGCATCATTGTAATAGAGGGGTGTAGGCACCCCTGTATAGTGATACGGGGGGGGGGCACTTTGCTCCGGGGAGCCCGTGCCCCGTGAGATATAGCTGAAGTACACTATAGAAGTGGGCGGCCGGTCTGTAGGGGGTCTAAGCCCCCCTACAGACCTTAAAAAGTCATTTAGATCAACAATTTTACTCTTTATTAAGGTTGCGGATCCCGCCAATAGCCGGGAACCGCAACCTCGGCAGTTACCGGATGGCTCAGGATTACACATCCTGAGCCATCCGGTAACCGCAGTCCGGTATTCTGCACACATTTTTGTAACAAATGTGTGTGCCCGGCATTGCGTTCACCGCATCCGGATCCGGATGCGGTGAATGCAATTTAGCTTAGCAATGTGACCCTACCCACTGTGCGTGTTTATACATGTGTATGGCCTTGTTCACACACAATTTCTGTTTTTTTTAGCACTCCTAAAATCACATGCAATTTTTTAAGAGTGCAAAAAAATGTCCCTTGTGTATCTGAAAGGATTTGCAACGTTTTTGGACTTAGTGATTTTTTCAACAAAAACGCAGGCAAAAACGCTAGCGTTAAAGCAGGGTGCCTAAATGTGCCATTTAAAAACGCATGCGTTTCCCATAGGGCCCCATGTTATAGAAACGCATGTGTTTTTTTAACATGGGGCCCTATGGGAAACGCATGCGTTAACGCAGGTGCCTATATGTGTCCTGCGTTAACGCATGCGTTTCCCATAGGGCCCCATGTTAAAAAAACGCATGCGTTTTTGGAAACCACCCCTGCGTTTTTTTTTCCAGCACCCAAAAAACGCTGCATGCAGCGTTTTTTGGACTGGGGGAAAAAACGCAAGTGGAGCTGAAAAATGCAGCTACACTCAAATGCACCCTGTGTTAACGCACCTGCGTTTTTGAAAAACTGCAGAAAAACGCAGAGAGTTCCAAAAACGCAGGTGAGTGTGAACAAGGCCTATATCTGCGTGTGTATGCATGTGCATATGTGTTTGTTTGTATGTGCGTGCTTGCATGTATGTATGTGCGTGCATGTGAATGTGTGTGTGGGGACGTTACACTGTGTGTATGTGTGTTTGTGTGTGTGCATATGTGTGTATCTGCATGTATATATATGCGTGTGTGTACGCACGTGTGTGTGTGTGCATGCATGTGTGTGTATGTTGGGACATTACACTCTGTGTATGTATATGGCTGGGGTCACACACACAGATATCTGTGCAGATATTGTTCACAGATCTCTGGTTGAAGTGAAATCATGGACAAATTGGTCTATTTGTATATGGCAACAAAATGGATCAATTTGTCCATGATTTCACTGCAACCAGAGATCTGTGACCAATATCTGCCCAGATATCTGTGTGTGTGACCCCAGCCTATGTCTGTGTATGCGTGTAAGTAAGTGTGTAAGTGCGCGTGGGGACATTATACTGTAGGTATATGTATGCATGTCTATGTGTGTATATATGTGAGTACATGTATGTATGTGTGTGTGTACATGCATGTCTGTAGTGTGTGTGTGTGTCCGGCCACTGCCTGCCCACCCACCTCCGTGCAGTCACAGCCGGCAGAAATGACGGTGGTTGGAGGCGTGGCCTAACACTTGATGTGAACAGTCAGGTGGTAGAGATCCTCCGCCACTGAGACTCACAATTATCCTGCTAGTCCGAATCCGATCGGCATTTACTCCGGTGCCGATGTCCGACGGTCGCTGGAGCCAGGGGAGAGCAACGACGATACTCAGAGAGTCAGAGATAGTGCGCAAAATGTAGAAAGATGCCGGAGCTGGAGGCAGCATACACATCCAAGATGGCGCTGAGAAGGAGGAGGAGGCTGGACGGAGAAACACTACATATGAACGGAGGCTGGAGGTGGCTGAACGGATGCAAAGTTATGCGAGGGGCACAGAGACATTTACAGAAGGGGGAGAAATACATAGAGGGGATGGAGAGGCTGAAGAGGAGATGGATAAGCAGGAGAGAGAAGAGGGGGCTGCATAGGAAGAAACAGCAGGCAAGGGAACCCATAGGGTGGACAGGCCCCATGACAGGAAGGGGAGGTGAGGGAGTGAATAAAAAGGATTGGTGGTCAGGGCAGGAAGGGGGGGAGTCGTGGGGGGACATGGGACAGTGAAAGGGAAGCACATGTCACTTGGCTTCCGGTGCTGACAGAAGGAGTTTCTCTGTCAGCCTGTTCCTGTTTCAATGGCGGACCTGGCGGTTTTGAGGGAGCTATTGTCGGCGGCCACTGCGGTGCATGGGGTGCAGGCAGTACAGGCCTTCGTTCAGGCTGCCTGCACGTCCTCATCGGCACCGGCCCCCTCCACACCCGAAGCGCGCGGCCGGCGTTCGCGGCCGCCGGAGCGCTACTCACCGGAGGCGGGTGGCGCGAGGCGGGTCCATTCTGGGAGCCCCGGTGGGGACCCTCAATGGCGGAGCACGTGTCCTCCAGGCTTGGAGCCGTCTCCGGCTGTTAGGAGGAATCCGCGGCGAGGGAGCGCTGGACCGGAAGTGGGCGGTCCCGGCCTACCGCGTACTTCCGGCCGGCAATCTAGGACCGGAGGACCAGCTATTGCGGCGGCTCCCGGCTTGAATAGGCCAGGGAGCGGCGCCGGGCGGCCGTCGGCGACATCGGGAGCCACCAGCAGTCGGCGGGGGGCAGAGCGGCCTTCCGGGAGGAAGGGGCCAGCAGCGGCGAGTCACACCAGGGGGAATCTGACTGAGGACGGGGGCCTGGCGGCCGCAGGCGGCAGGAGACGGGGTACGGGATCAACAGAAGGGGAACTGAGAAGGCTACGACACGAGACGGTGGCCCCTGGTGGTGAGGTGGGTGGCACCAGGTATGGAGCGGCGAGTGATGTGCGGCCCAGGAGGGCTGGTGCGGATCCCTCCGGTACTACGGGAGGGGGATCCCGGCGTGATCAGGAATTACACCCCTCTGGCAGTCGGCCACAGGGGTCTGGAGCGGGAGGATCTTCCAGCCGGAAGAGGCAGCGGGGGAACTCGGTGGCTGGGTACGGTCAGGGTTCCCAGGACAGGGCATCTGATAAGAGGCAACGGCCTGTCGGGGTGGCTGTGTCTCCAGTGGGTGTGGGGGGTGGCGTTGTGCGGCGTCGGGATGATGACACGGCCTCCCTGACCGGTGCGGACGAGGCGTGCTGTCGGGAGGATGGCAAAGAGTCCGAGGGATCTTCTGTGGACGGAGGACCGGAGGAGGACGTCGTTGTGGCTGCTCCTCAGCAGCCTGGTGAGACGTTGGGGAATGTGGTTTTACCTGTGGCGGGGGAGGTTTATGGGGGGTGTTCACAGCCATTGGGGGAGGGTTTGCAGGGGAGTTCTGGGGAATTACAAGGGTTTGGCCAGTTAGTGGGTTTTTTGCGCAATTTGATGTCGGCTTTGAGTTCGGGTGCGTTGACGGGGTCGCCGGTCGGGGCATGGGTGGGGCCTGCTGGGGCGGGTGCGGCCGGGACAGCAGTGGTGCCGGTCATGGGGGGTACTGCGCCGGCTGTGCTGGAGGTTGCGAGTGGGGCGGCCGGGTTGGTGGCTGAGAAGCAGACTGAGAAGGAGACCGAGAAGGAACAGGAGGGGGGAAGGAGAAGGAGAAAGAGGACGAGGTAGTCAGAATCAGCGATAAGGCGAAGAGCGAGGTTTATGTGTGTTTTGAGGGACTTTTGGGGGTGCACCTCAAGAAGGAAGTTCGTGAAAAAATTTGGAACAAGGAGTACGTGGAGATTTTTTCGTTGCTCCCTCTTGCTAAATTTAATTTGGATAAGGTGCGGCCGAGTACTTCCAAGAATGAGAAGGATGATGAGGAGAAGCGGCGTTATCGGCTCATCCCGTGGACGTTTGCGAATTGGCTGCAGGCGTTCGCGATTTTGGCAAGCGTAGTGGGGGAAAAGGAGCCGGAACATTGTTCCGCCTTATTTGGATACATGGATTCTATCGGGGAGGCGTACAGGGAACATGGGGGCTCGGCATGGCTGCGTTACGACGAGGAGTTTAGGCAGAGGATGGCGGTGCGGCCGGATATTCAGTGGGGCCATAAGGATATTTCATTGTGACTGCGGCTGATGACGGTGCCGACTCAGCCCTTTCGTGGGACGGCCGGGGGTTCGGGTTTCGGTTCGGGCTCCCCGGCAAATCCCTGAGGGGGGGGGCGCTGCTGGCAGTTCAATGAGGGCCAGTGCAGATTTGGGTCGTCTTGCCGGTTTAAACATGAGTGTTCGGGCTGTGGGGGCACCCATAGCCGGTCCCGTTGCTTTAAAAAAGGGGGAGGAAAAGGGGGTGACAGTGCTGGTCAAAGGGAGGACTCCGGTGAAGGTCGACGCGATGGAGCAGTTCCTAAATAGATATCCCGATGCGGAGGCAGCTGAGTTATTACATTCAGGGTTTCGTTTTGGTTTTCACATCCCGTCCGATGCGACGGCTAGTGGGGTGTTTCCAGGCAATCTGCGCTCGGCCAAGGAGCAGTCGGGGGTAATTGGGGACAAGCTGCGGACGGAGGTGGGGTTAGGGCGTATGGCGGGTCCCTTTTTGGAGCCGCCTTGTAAAAGGCTGATTGTTTCTCCGCTGGGGTTGGTGCCGAAGAAGGAGCCGGGTAGGTTTAGATTGATTCACCATTTGTCATTCCCGGCTGGGAACTCGGTTAATGATGGAATTCCTCCGCAGTTGTCTTCGGTTTGTTATGTTTCCTTCGATAAGGCGGTGGATTTGGTGCGAAAAGCTGGTCCGGGGGCGCTGATGGCGAAGTCGGATGTGGAGGCGGCGTTTCGCTTGTTGCCGGTGCACCCGGAGAGCCAGCGTTTGTTGGGTTGTATGTGGGATGGGTGTTTTTATGTGGATCGCTGTTTACCCATGGGGTGCTCGATTTCATGTTCTTATTTTGAGGTTTTTAGTTCATTTGTGGAATGGGTTGTGAGGGATGTGTCGGGTATGGATTCCATAATCCATTATCTCGATGATTTTTTCTGTGTGGGACCTGCTGGTTCCCGATTTGTGCAGGTTTATTGTTCGCGTTGCAGGGGGTGGCTAATCGTTTTGGCATTCCGTTGGCTCCGGACAAAACGGAGGGCCCGGCGACAGTGATGCGTTTTCTGGGAATCGAATTGGATTCTGTGATAGGTGAATGTCGGTTGCCAGAGGAAAAGGTTTTGGACTTGCGGCGGTCTGTGGCAGAGTTGGGCCGGGCGAGGAAGGTTCGGCTAAAAGTTGTCCAGTCGCTACTTGGCAAGCTGAACTTTGCGTGTAGGATTTTGCCGATGGGTCGTGTGTTTGCCCGACGGTTGGCGGCGGCCACGTCTGGTACTGCATGTCCGTCGCATTTTGTCAGGATTACGAGGGAGATCAAGGAAGATCTGAAGGTCTGGGATACGTTCTTGCAGGCGTATAACGGGCGTAATTTTTGGTTGAAAGAGATGGTGCCCAATAGCGAGTTGCAACTCTTTACGGATGCGTCGTGCTCATTGGGTTTCGGTGCTTTCTTTCAGGGCAGTTGGTGTGCGGGCGCGTGGCCTCAGCAGTGGCATGTTGAGGGCCTGGTACGGAATTTGGCGCTATTGGAACTGTTTCCCATCGTGATGGCAGTTGAATTGTGGGGGACGGTATTGGCTGGACGAAAGGTGTGTTTTTATTGTGACAATATGGCGGTAGTACACGCGATCAATTCATTGTCCGCAAAATCTCCGCCGGTGGTAGCGTATCTGCGGCATCTGGTGTTACTGTGTTTGCAGCAGAACATTCAGATTGTGGCAAAACATGTGCCTGGAGTTTCTAATTCTGTGGCTGATGCACTTTCTCGCTTTCAGCTCCGCAGGTTTCGGGAGCTGGTGCCATGGGCAGAAGAGGAGGGTCTGCAGTGTCCGAATGGCTTATGGACCCTGGTAATGTGATCGTGGGTGGTTTGATCTGCAGGTCGGTAGCTGAATCGACGTGGGCACGGTATACCGCGGTGTGGCGTGAATGGGAGGCTTTCGTGGGAGCGTTTGGAGCTGGTATTGACAGGGCATGGCTGCAGTCAGTTTTGGCGTTCATTAGCAATGATTTTGTGTTGGGTAAATCGGCATCTGCGGTGTCAATGCGGCTGGCAGCTATAGCGTTTTGGTTTAAGTTATTGGGAAAACCAGATGTGACGAAGGATTTTAGGGTTCGGCAGGCGTTGAAAGGCTTTAAGCAGGGAGCGCGGTTGAGAGACAGCCGGCGCCCAGTTTCGGTTGAATTGTTAGATAGACTGGTAGGGTGTTTGGAAGGAGTTTGTGTATCGGAATATGAGAGGGTTATGTTCTCAGCTGCGTTTATGTTGGCGTTTTTTGGAGCATTTCGTTTAGGGGAATTGGTTAGCCCTGCTAAGGTCAGGGCAGGAGGTTTGATGTTTGGGGATGTTGTCGTGTGGCCTGACAGGGTGGAATGTTGGCTGCGGCGTTCCAAGACTGATCAGGCGGGAAGGGGAAGGCTGGTTGTGGTTTACGCCCTGGGGAGTAGTCATCTGTGTCCGGTACGTACCGTGAGGGAATTTTTGTCAGTGAGGGGGGGACGCAGGGGTCCTTTCTTGCTGCATGCGGACAGTTCGTTTTTGTCGAGGTTCCAGTTTCGGGCAGTATTGAGAACTTGTTTGGTCACAGTGGGTGAACAGCCTAATGAATACGGTACTCATTCATTTCGAATCGGGGCGGCTACGGAAGCGTCTCGGTGGGGTTTGGGAGATGAGATGGTTCGGCGCATTGGTCGGTGGGAATCATCTCGTTTTCGGCTGTATGTTCGGCCCCATTTGCTCACTCGGTAACGGCTGTAAGGTTTGAACACAGGTTGCCAAAAAAAGGGGGGACACGAACAGGGATTGGCCGATGGCCGGGATATGTTTCACGGCGGGTGAGCCTTTTGTTTTCCGTCGGAGGTTTGCACTTACTTGTTTTTGTGTTTTTGTTTACGCAGGTCCCTGTCTGATCTGGATTATGGGTCACTCTTACGTCTATTGGGGTGCTCGGAGAGCAGATGTTCGTCCGGATGGCCGTCAGCTGGGGCTGGATCGTTCGGCCGCGGAAGTTAAATGGTTGGGGCTCAAGGGCATGACGTGGGGAAGAGTGTTGCCAGAGTTTGAGTATTTTTGTGGTGTGAATCGACCTCCGGATGTGTTGGTGTTGCATGTTGGGGGGAATGATCTGGGAGTGCGTGCGTCCCGAGAGTTAATTAGGGACATAAGGTGTGATTTGTTGCGGTTATGGTGTGCGCATCCTGGCTTGATTGTGGTGTGGTCGGATATAGTCCCGCGTGGCAGTTGGCGTTTTGCGAGATCAGTGGATAAGATCAATAAGGCGCGTGTGAAGGTGAATAAAGTAGTGGGGGCGTTTGTAGCAAGGAATGGAGGCGTGGTTGTACAGCACAAGGATTTGCAGTCATCATCGCGGCAATATTTGAAGTCAGATTTGGTTCATCTGACTGATATAGGGATGGACATGTGGATGTTGGGTTTGGTGATGGAGTGGAACAAGCAGTTGGTGTGTGGCGGGTCCAGGTCAAGTAAGGGGTCACTTGTCCTGTCCTGTGGCGGGGGTAGGTCTGGTCCAGAGGCAAGGAAAGTACATTTGAAAAAGGGGAGAAGTCACTTGGAGGTTACAGTGGCTACGGAAAATGGTACTTGGCAAGTACGGGGTCCAAAAAGCTGGGGTATTTGGTTATTGGTAACCAGTACCTCGTCCCTGGGGCCGGTGGGTGTAGCGGCCAGGGATAGTAATAAGAATAATAATGAATAGCCAGTGCCAGGGGGAAAGAACCAGTACCTCGTCCCTGGGGCTGGTGGGGGTAGCGGCCAGGGATAATCATTGGAGGCTTCTGGACCGGGCCTATCCAGGAATGATTGAGGAGTGCCTATTGTTTAAAGTTGGAACGCCCGTTGGAAGGCGAACCAGTTGAGTTTATTTAGTATGTAAACAATAGGCAATAAAAAGGCTGCTGTGGCCAATTATTAACCAAGTCATGGCAGTAGTTGTGTCATTATTGGGGCCCGAAAGGGAAAAGGGGGTTGGGGGTGGTTAAAAGGTTGGTAAGGAACGACCGAATAATCCTCCCTCACCTGTCAAGACCCCAGAGTGAATGTGGCAATGGAAGCCTGGGAGCAGCTGTGAATCTGGAAGAGGGAGAACACACATTGACAGATGTCTTTCATGTAGTATCTTTCTGTAAAACTACTTGGACTGCCCTGACACAACAAGTAAATGGCTTGAAAGAAGAGATGGGAGGCATAAAGGCAGCCATGCAGAAAGTTAATAGTAGAAAGATATGGTTATCCACAGCACCCCGTGGACACGGAACTCACTGAATTCCTCACATTGAGGCGCACGTCCTGAGCCAGGGAGATCCACCAAGCCTCAGCAATCATAAATAAAAAAGAGTAACAGCGCCTCACCAGCTGGTATATCGCAAAGCTTCATAATTTTATTCCGTCCACAAGACAGCACGACGTTTCGGTCACAATGACCTTTATCAAGTGCTTTATCAAGTGCTTGATAAAGGTCATTGTGACCGAAATGTCGTGCTGTCTTGTGGACGGAATAAAATTATGAAGCTTTGAGATATACCAGCTGGTGAGGCGCTGTTCTTCCTTTTTATTTATGAATGCAGAAAGTTAATGTCAAGATGACTGCTGTGGAAGATAGAGTTAGTGCCACAGAGGCTCACTTGACAACAGTGCAAAAGACACAGCACCAGCACACTCAAAAAATACCAGATGTGACCACTAAGAACAACGACCTGGAAAACCATTCCAGAAGGAACAATTTGCGCATTGTGGGAATCCCTGAGAGAGCAGAGGGTGGAGACCTCACAGCCTTTATTGAGAAATGGCTGATTGATAAATTTGGTGCTGAACACTTAAGAGTGTCTGCAGTTGAAAGAGTGCACCATGTACCTATGAGACCTCCCATCCCAGGTGCTACTCCTTGCAATGTACTGGCCAGAATATTGAACTGTAGAGACAGAGATATCATTTTACGTAAAGCCGGAAGGATTGCAGACCTCACTATGGAGGGAAAATGTATAGAAATATATCCTGATTACTCGGCTTAATATGGTTAATATTTCATAACAATATTAACAAGTTGCCCGCCCCTGTCCTAATTTATATAGACCAAGTGCCGGCAATGAAAAGTAGACACCAGACACACAGAGTCAGCTGTACACCCTTCCTTGGTCAGTTCCAAGCTCCAAGTGTATTTTATTATAAGAGACATGAGGTTTTGTTCAGTAAGGGGCTCGGCCAGCCCTACTCAGATGTATTCATTGGTCAGTGGGTTAGTCCATGGGCGGATCCATGAGGTCATCAGGGGGTGTGGTCTTGATCGAGTATGTCCAGGTGATATGGCATTCTGTGATTGGTCAGTCCTTCTATGGAATTCAGCTTCCTCCAGGAACTCCTTATTGTAGACAGGATGTAGTCATAGATCCAGTCGCCATCTTACATACCATGGCATGGTGTGATGAAACAGGAAATGGCAGCCTTGTTTAAATCACAATGAAGCTTATGCAATGTAAAATATTACACTCTATGGATCATTTCTACCATGCCCTTATGTCTTAAGGTCAATTAAGTATTTGATCCTATGGCTCTCCTCAACAGTCCCCCCTAAATACTTTATTAACCTGTCCCTACTAGAGCCTATCACATCTGCCCAATGTGCCTCCAACTCTGCCCGTTAGCTGAGAAATGCTGACCATTAGACCCCCCCTTGATACAGACTTCACAATTATGAACCATGTGACCCCCCTTGGTACAGATTTCGCATATATGAACTATTTGATGTGTCTACCCTACCTATCATAACTTAGAGGAATAGGGGACCATCTAGTTGGAGACTATAAAAGACTGAAGAGGGCCTAGTTGTTCTATGTCTACAGAATAACTAACCTCTTGAGCTAAGAAAGTGAGAACTGATGTCTCCCAATCATCTTCCTTACACAGGGAAGGACACAACAAACAATAATAGATACAATAACTAAGATGACAAGGATAACAAAGCCTATCTAATCCAGACATCTCTGCCATTCCTTCATCTACAGAAAGTATTGGTACCGGGGATCTTATACACCTGAATTCCTTTAGAATTCTTATTGAGAGAATCAGTTTCTGTATGGCTGCTGTAACCTCCTGGTGAGACCTGTATTATCTGGAATATACGTACAATTTTGCAAACACTTCTTTACTTTGCTAATAACATGTCCACGTCAATTCTATTTTGGTGCACTATTATTGATGTAGGGCCTAGTGGGTCTGCCAAACCTTGAAGGTCTTCTGTAGTGCAATTGATGAATCTCTGTTAATCATAATAGATGTAATTGATCTAGACTATATTCTTACTTATGGCCACTGAGATAAAAGATTCAAAACCTGTTTTAACTTGATCTCTGGCTTTAAATTCATGCGGTATGAACAATTCTTATGAACAATTCTTATGAACAATTCCTATGAACAATTCCTATGAACAATTCTGGGTACATCAAGAGGTATATAGGATCGCGCTATCCGCGTCCTCGGGTCTTTCCTACCTGCTTCACCTCAGTTCCCTACCTGGATACCCAGAATTGTATCACAACACTCATCGATGGACATTTCTGTCTTAGGGCCATATTCTACCACCAGAGATTATTTGATAACATTTCCCTTTACACATTAACCCGATTACCTTGAAAAGAACATAAAATAACGTAAGGCTACCTTCACATTTGCGTCTTCCGCCGCAGCGTACGATGCGCACGCGTATCCGCAAGGCAAAATGCATGCAACCGCACGCAAACTTTGCGTTTTTTAAGCTCAATTACATACGCATTCCTTTGAAAAAACGCTGCGTTCACTTGCGGATGCATGCGTTTTTACCATACGCATGCGTTTATTGTCTACATGCGTACCGTTTTCTTTAGCTATTTTTGTCCTTCCAGCATTTCTGGGCTCGCGCAGTGGCGTGTCCGCATGCGTACCGAAAGCTGCCATGCGAATGTCTTGCTTAAGCTTGCGTACCCATAGGCAGCAATACGTTTATTATGCGCACGTGTGCACTTGCGGATGGTTGCATATATTTTATCCACTAAAAAATGCAACATGTTGCGTCCCAAGGCCGCGGATTTATTAAACAATCGTGCGCATACGCGACCAAGCGCAGACATAAGCAACGTTAATTTGATGTTTGCAGATGAATGCGCATGCCATGTTAGAGATAGGTACGCAATACGCTTGCGTTTAGCTGACTTTAGTTCTGCAACATGCGCTGCGGAGCCAGACGCAAATGTGAAGGCACCCTAAAATAGCGCTTTTACGGCTACATATACAAGTTATTAGAGTAATGTCAGTTATACACAGTGTTATCTACCCTTGAACTAATGGTTTGCTCAGGAAAGTGAATGTTTCTCCCACTCTTCTGAGTCCTCGTTTAATCTCATGTTCCTGTAACCATTTCTGCCTTAGTTTGGATATTTCCTATATACATCAGACATAATCTGGAAAGCTATAAGGCCATATATGGGACAGTCTATCACTATGTTATCACTATGTGTAGGGGAATGACTATCATTATCGGAGACCATAATTCTGCTGGTGGGGAGTCTCCAACAGTTGCCGCGTCCAGATGAGTTTTCCTCAGTCTCCACTGAAGTTGCTGTAATTCAGAGAAGCTGGATCGGCCATCTAATCTCGGCTCATGGCTCTTTCTCGCATCATTTCAGGATCACCCAGTCTCCTGACATGAGACCATGCGCTCCTGAAACTGATTTAGGATCTGGAATTGAAGAACACACCTGTTTACAGTCAATTATATAAGGCTTATACATTGCTGGTCAAGACTTCATGCCATACCTAAAATATCTGTGCGAAATAAATAATAAGTTCTGATGAATATTGCAGTGTTTAACCCTTTCCTGACTGGATACTCATATCACTGATGCTGATATTGCAGCAGCTATCTATTGACCTGCAGCTCTAATGGTGCTTGTGTCCTCCACAACCCTAGGTGAGAGGCTCATCGTGTCCTATTCATGTAATGTCAGATTAAATCCTTTTTTACACTTGTGTCCACACTTACTTTATAGAAAATGCAATCCTGTTCTAGGTGTTGAATCGAAAATTATGTTATATCGACTTATTTACTAATAAGGAAAATTAAGCAAAAACAAACATTTCATCTATGTCTTGCCCGTAATTATTAATGTTAATCTCCCATTTAGCTTTTCCACTGCTTTATGTATGATATGGATTGTAGAAAGCTGCCGACTTCCAGATACTGTAAAATACCCTTAATGACCTCCATTATAATATATGCAGCTTTACCTCTTCAGGAGCCTCATTGTTACATACCACCTTCATCGTGAGTTCCCAGAAGTAATGTAGTTTCTGCACTGGATCCTGAAAAGAAATTAGCACAACAAGACACACACCCCAATGTGCAGCGCTGTCTCTGTACGATCTAAACTGCAATCACTTGAACGGTAGAGCGGACGAGGGATTTGTTCGGGTTTCTGCGGGGTCGTTACAGATTCTTCTCCATTATATCAGTCACGCATCATACAAGACTGGGTGTAACTGGCCACCTGGGTACTGAACCCTGGAGTCACCCAAACCTTGTCCACTAAAACACATGTAGCAGTTAATGACAAATGAGTTTGTTCTCGGGTTACCTGAGCCATTATTGAGAAGAGAGTCCTGGTAGAAAACAAAAAGCTTACCGCCCAGTGTCTACAGACCTTCCGCAGTCCGCTGGCTCCCTGCGTGTTGCACTCCTTTCCATTCAATCCCCTGTTTCTGCGGGAATTAGAACATCAGGACAGGGGCCACTGGTGCCCGGGTCTGCACTGATGCCCTGGTCTGCCCTGGTGCCCGGGGCTGAGACTCTCAACTCTAGGCCTCTTCACAGCTTCTGGCAGCTGCACCTGTGCGAGGATTACCTCTGGCTTGAGCGCTAGCTCAGATGTGAGCTGTACCTGCACTCTGCCAGGCTTATCTGAAAACAGGAGAGCCTCCATACAGGCTCATGCACTCTCTGCGGTCTCTATAGGTCTTTATCTGACTGTAGGAAAGATCTGCAGTCTATATACACATTCGAACATCTTACCCTTTGTGCTCTACATATTTCAGTGATTGAGATCTTCATCTACCTCTTGTGCTGATAGATGAGGAAGGAGTGGTTCAGCTTTATTATCTCCTGTTGTGTAATCACAGCACATCCAGTGTAGAATCCACCATCTATAAAAGTTATTTTATAACTCACAATCTGCATTAGTAATGAGCTCATCTGGGACATGTTCACACCCTGCGATCCCGAGGTGTATGTATGTGTTTGCTCTTTCCTCTATTTAAGACAAAAATATAGAGAAAACACTTAAATATAAAGAAGATGTAAAAAAATAAACTACCGTATTAAAACTTTAAAAACAGGCACTAACTTTCTCTTTCCCCCCTTTTTGAATCCAATATCTAATATATAAAGGTGTGTGTGTGTGTGTGTGTGTGTGTGGTGCGTGCGTGCGTGGTGTGTGTGTCCGGGATTGGCATCTACACCGTCGCAACTACAGCCACAAAATTTTGCACAGTCACATGTCTGGACCCCGAGAGCGTCATAGACTATGTTGTGAGGCGAAATTTTAACCCTGCGTGTTCCAGTTCACCAAACAATTTTGCCCTCTCTACATAATGGGGAAAAAGGGAAAGGAAACGTGTGGGAGGAAAATCGACAGCTGTCAGCTATAGAGACAAAACTTTGCACAGTCACAATTTTAACCCCGCGCGTTCCAGTTCACCAAACAATTTTGCCCCTATCTACATAATGGGGAAAAAGTGACAGTTACCAGTTGTGAATCAGAGGGGCTTAATGATAGCACCAAAGGCTTAACAGCACATACCTGCATATAGTCACTAAGGTGGGGCCCCAACATGAGATATTCACCACACACGGGGACATGTATGCACACCACACGCACACAAAGAGTAACAGCAAGTGTATAGTCGCAAAAGTGCAGCCCCAACATTGGATACTCACCACGCACCCGAACAAACACACACACACACCACAAAGAGACACACACAACACAGAGACTCACACACACCCCCAAGGGGACACACACACACTCTATAGCGACACATGCACTCACCCCACAGGGACACACACACCACAAAGAGACACACATAACACAGACAAACACACCCCACACAGACCCCCCCACAGGGACACACACACATAGCCAATCTATAGGGACACATGCACTCACCCCACAGGGACACACACACCACAAAGAGACACACACCACACAGACCCCCCCACAGGGACACACACAAACACACACCCTATAGGGACACATGCACTCACCCCTCAGGGACACACACACACCACAAAGAGAACACACAACACAGAGACACACCCCACACAGACACCCCCCCACAGGGACACACACACATACACACCCTATAGGAACACATGCACTCACCCCACAGGGACACACACACACCACAAAGAGACACACACAACACAGATACACACACCACACAGACCCCCCCAAAGGGACACACACACATACACACCCTATAGGGACACATGCATTCACCCCACAGGGACACACACCACAAAGAGACAAACACAACAGAGACACACACCACACAGACCCCCCCACACACAGGGACACACACATACACACCCTATAGGGGCACATGCACTCACCCCACAGGGACACACACACACACCCCAGGGACACACACACCACACAGACAGACACAGATGTGCACAAATCACCTCACACAACTCGCCTCATACGTGTGCTATCTTTATTTTCCAAACATAAACATCTGATTAAAAACAGCCAATGTGCAACACATGTGCCATATAGGGAATTAAGGCAGATGTCAGTCACGTGAGCTGTCTATTATGTGTATGTGTGAGGTAACATATACTGCCCGGCCAGGGGGAGGGTTTACTGTTGGCTGGAGATTTATTAGGCTGCCTATAGCAATCAATCACAGCTCAGCTTCTATTTTCCTACAGGTCATTAATATGACATATTCAAATTCTATTTTGTTATAGCTAACAGCAGTTATTTATTAACCCGGGTGTAGCCGGGTACTACAGCTAGTCCAAAATATATTTGGATTCAAAAACTATGTTGTTACCTGAATTTAATATTTGGAGCCTGAAAAGATCATGAAAAGGTCCCACTCCCTGGATTATATATAACTATGAATACAATAAGGTCATGTGCACATGATGAACATTTGGGGTGTAAATTTTCTGCATCAAATCTGCATCTCCTGGCAAAAAGAAAACACATGAAATCTGCAAGAACAATAAACAAAATTAGATAACGTGTGCAACATGTCTGAAGTCTCAGCAACTCCACTGGTTTCAGAATAGATGTGAAGATTTGTGACAAAATTATACAGCAAAAAGCACAATAAAAGTCACTATGTGCACACAGCCCAAATACTATGTTATGTGTAACTGTAATGAGGACTCCATGCTGTGGGCATGTCAACCCCCCCAGTGATTGGGGCCTCTCCAGGTACAGGTCTCTGCTGCTGTAAATCATGGTCTGGAGATACTTTAGGCTGCTGTATTGAAAATATATCAGTGTAGAGACATGGAATAGAAATGCAAATCACCTGGAATTGATTTGCTAATTAAGTAAACCCAGCAGACTGTTCCAATATCTCCAGTATCATGAATAAATTTACATTCGTGTGAAAAAGATGTCCATTATTAAAATAGTTGGGGTTGGAGCAGTAAAAATTAAAAACTATTGATAATTACTTTTACCAATACCCTAAAGTGAGACTATAAAAATAAAATATGATCTGGGAAGAATTAGATGTTAAAATGTAGCTTAAAAGATGCAATGAAGCATGTGGCATATGCATGGCTACCATGTTAGGTGGTGGGGGTGGTGTCTCTCTGTGGGACTGGCCTTGTTTGCATCAAGTCTCCTCCCCCCAATTCAAACAGTAGCTCTACACTTCATTCACACTTCCTGCTGGATAGAGAGATCATGGAAATTTCTCTCCTGCATTTTGCACTTTTCCTGTGGAGTTATAATGATGAATCTCTACATTTTTCCCCTGGACCATCCATCCACCGTTGGCAAATTGTATATATATATTATATATATATATATATATATATATATATATATATATATAATTTTTTTTTTTTTTTTTTTACATCTCATCTTTCTCTGAGGTATGTCATTTAGCCTCCCATGCCAATTATATATATTACTAGCTGTGAGCCCGATGCATATGCATCGGGATTCTAGAACGTGCGTTAATTTGATTATAGTAGTTATAGCTGTTAGCCTGATACAAATGCATCGGGTGTCTAGAATATGTTTATTGTTTTTTTAAAGATTTTTAAATAATAATCCAATTATTCCAATGGCATCTTTACAGCAACTACATATATTTGTATTGTTGATATCATATAAGGAAAATTGAACAATTATGTTGTAAGGGTCTTAGAACACAAAGTAGCAATACTTGTTAATGCGTCAATCATTAGAATTGATGAATTTAATAATAGTAATGTGTGTATCAGCCAGTTTGTGTCAGACCACCAATCGCGTCAAGATGCCCTTACGCCTGGTGAGTCCTAATCTAACTAATTCCGAATTGATATTATTTAAATATGTTTTATGGCTGGATTTGTCTTAGATTTTTTGAGGATCATGTGGTAAATAAATAAATGTTATAAATTGATACAAAAGGAGTTACCAACTACAAACTTGCAGCAATGTCCACGCAATAACTAAAAAACTTGTAGTTAACCTGCGGTAAATGAAGTGAACGTGGCTTTGGCAGGTGCATAACATGCATCCACTAAGTAAGCACAGATGACTGTAGTTGATGTGGATGACACTGCCGCAACTATGTTGTCTGCACAAACCGCAAGTGAAGTACAAATTGCATACATGCAGTCATGAAAATTACAGCAAGTATGTTGTCGGTGAGTCCTTCATGATCAATTATTATCATTTAGTATATTCCTCAATAATGTGAAAAAAATCTAAGAAAAATGGCATGATAGAATCTAATGAATAATTTATTTTTGTCCTATCTATCTAAACATGTGTAACACACCTTGCTAATGAGATGTGTGTGAACAGCCGTCCCACCCGTCTCTTAGCTGTTCACAAAAACCTCTCCCTGTAAAGAATGAGAATGAAATCTCTCAGCACATATAGTGCTGGAGCTTTAAATAGTGGTTTCTATCACCCACTGTAGAAATGTGGATGATACACATCTCTCATATTATCTTAAATGTGTGTTCACAAAAATATAGTAGAAATCAGTATATAAAAGAATAAAATGTGAAACAGTAACATTTTTTTTTTTTTTTTTTTTTTTTCAAAAGATAAATAAACTGAAGAATAGTCATAGGGAAGAGTTCAGTGCAAAATATTCTTGTAGACAATATTTTTGGTAAATACTTTGTCACTGTTAGGCAGCAATTTGCCTTGGATTGGAGTGTCCACCACTTTCACTTTTACATTGGATCGTCTTCTCACTCTTGAAAAAGCCACATACAATTGTCCATGTCCAAAAACAGGTTCTGGCAAAAAAATCCCTACTTTCTCAAGTGTTTGTCCTTGGGATTTATTGATTGTCATGGCAAAAGCTGGCTTCAGAGGAAATTGGCGACGTCTTAACTTAAAAGGCAAGCCGGTTTCTGATGGGCACAAATCAATCCTGGGAATGAAAACCACATTTCCTCCAGCAGACCCAGTAATGACTCTTGCTCGAATCATGTTGGCAAACAAACCGGTGACAATTAAGCGAGTCCCATTGCAAAGACCTTTTCTGCTGTTGAAGTTCCTCAAAAGCATTACAATAGTGCCGATTTTTAATTTCAGACGATGAGATGGCATTCCCGTGGGTGTAAGTGAATTTAAAAACTCAACAGGGTATTGCTCTGGGTCCTCTGTCTCGTCCGGATCAATGGAATCATCACTAATGTATTCTGTGTACTCTCCAGCAATGCAATCCATGATCTTAGAGTTGACCTGATCCACATCATCATTTTTGGGGCAAAGAATGGCATGTGATGCTGCTGTATTAATGCTTTCATTGTCATTGACATCAATTACAATGTTTTCACCAAAAATGTCAAATATTAGTGAGCCTGTGCAAATCATATCTTCAGGGATTTCTATAACATCATCTCCAAGGTTATAAGAATTGGTCAATTGTCCATTTCCCAGCTGAAGTATCCAATTGCTGTATTCTGGATCAACAGAGCGCATGTTGTCAAGTAGTAGCAATTGAATGAAAATCTGCCATTGTCGGGAATATTTAATGCAGCTCTCTACGATATCAGTTCGTGTTCCATGAGGAATAATAGGAAGACACTGACGAAAGTCTCCTCCCAGAACAATGACTTTCCCTCCAAAGGGTGTTTTATTTTTCTTCGAGATATCTTTGGTCATAACATCCTTTAATAGTTGGTCAATGACATGCAGTGCGTATTTAGATAGCATAGTGGATTATCAATAATGAAAAGTTTAGTATTCTTCAAATGGTGTGCAGCATCAGTATCATTTTTGATTCTTGAAACAGATGTTTCATTGATTGGAATAGGTATCCCATAAAGTGAATGGATGGTTCTTCCTCCTTCCAGTAAGTTGGCTGCAATCCCAGTACTGGCAGCAGGTGACACAGTTTCTCCTTCTCCTCTTATTTGACGAATTAACAAATCATACAAATATGTTTTCCCACTGCCACCTGGGCCATCAATGAAAAAGCACTTAGCTTGCTGACTTGTATCCTGTAATGCTTCATTTATGGCATTATAGGCCAAAAGTTGTTGTTGATTTAAAGTTTCTTTCATTTCTTGGGCTCTTCTTAACTCCTCCTCTTTGTCGTATTGTGGTTGTAGTTGTTGTTTTCTTTTGGGGCGTGGTAGATTAAAATCCGTAAAGCTTTTGCCATGAAATTTTAACACATTTTGAACATCTGTCATTGCATAGCCTTCACAATGCTCACAGTCCTCATTGTTAGGGTGATATGCACGGCAGTAGTCTTCAATAAAATCTTTTTTAAATTCTTGCCACAACTCCAATGGATGAGCAGGAGGACCAAAGATACATATGTAAGCAAACATATCCCGAAGCTGTGCAGGCATGTTTAGAACACAGCCATCCAGTAAGGTATTTCGCCAAACACTGTCATCCAAAAGTAATCCAAGGGCTATTGCTGCCTGTTTAAAAGTTGGGTACTCGACTTCATTAACGGTCTTAATGTGCTCAAAACTTGTTGCTCCTTTTACATGTAGTAACAACAACCGTAAATAGTAGCGTTCTTCATCTTTCATACTGACCGTATACATTCTTCCAATGACTGTTGCTCCACGTTTCTGCCTAATTTCCCATGCACCATCTTTCCAGACATAGTGCTCAGGAATTTGGCGGTAGAAGTATTCATGAGCATGTGGGTCATTCTCATTCAGTTCAAAGTAGGCCATAAGAGTTGATTTTCTATGCGTCATGGCAGCAATGTTCTCTACAGAAGCATCTTCATGAAAATAAAGTGGTTGTGACTGTGGCAGATGTACGGCAAGGCGAACAATGCTGTGTGATTGTTTATGCATTGGATAGGCAAAAATTCTCCAAGCTGCCTCCGATGCACTGACGTATCTTGAATCCATAAATTGGTGAGGTTCATCATGTTGTATGTTTGTTTGACAAATTTCCAGATTGGCTTTATCATGCCCTTTGTAAACATATTTGAATAAATACTTGACACTTTGAATTGATGCACAGATTTCCACATTTGTATGACACTTATACTTTAATAGTAGGAAAGGGTTATAGGGAACAACCCAAGAATTATCAACCATGTGAGAACGGTGTGTAAATGAAGGTCCTGCATTGTGTTGATAAGTTGGGTAGGCATCGTGTGCTATTAGAGTTTTTGGTTGGAAATCTTTTGGGAATCCTTTTTTACACTTTCCAATATCCATACATGGAGAATTGGGGTTGAATTGTCCACAGGGTCCATGAATCATATGTTGCATCACAATTTGATGGAGCACAGGATACTCGGATGGATCAGGAATTTCTGCCCAAACAGTACGATCGACATCAACCTCAGTGCGTAATTTAGAATTGCTATCCAGAATAATCAAAATGTGAGCATGTGGTAGTCCCCGCTTTTGAAATTCTATTACATGAATCATTGCACAAATCTTGCCAAATAATCCACTGTTTATATCTTTTAATAGGGCTTCTAATTTTATTTTGAAGACACGGGCGACTAAATCCGGTCTGTGTTCCACCCTCTGCCATGGTTCTAAATTGTGGATAATCTCACTCCATTTGGGATTACAGGTCATTGTTATAAAAAGATCTGGCCGTCCAAATTTAGTCACAATAGCCATGGCATCTTGATAGCGTTGCTGCATATTTCTTGGACTACCTTCAAACGACGATGGTAAAATGACTGTCTTGCCAATAGGAATTCCTTTTTCGAAAGATTTTCTTTGCAGGTGTTCCTGTAGTACGCAGTAGTCCTCCACTTTTAAATCTTTTTGATGTTGACGTATAAAATTTAAGCGATTAGCCTCAATTTTTATATACGCATCCACTAAATACTGTTGCGTTAGTTTTCCACCATTTAGAATAGGATTGAACCCAGGACGTACAGATAGCAAATAACAGTAATACTGCAATTGTGTAATTCTCCGTGGATTTTGACCTTGATGCTTCAGTCCCTCATGCCAGCCTTGTTCTCCATGTGGAAAAAATAACGGATACAGTGAAGCATCTAAATTACTGTGTAGAATACTGACTTGTTGTGTTTTAGGGGCTAAAGGATTGTTTGGGTCAGGTTTCAGATGAATTAAAATGTCTCTATTGAAGGGTGGCTCTCCATCAGCATTTTCAAATACCACAGCAACTTCATTAACAATTGGTTTATTATAACGTCTTGGGTCTTGTTCTCGATCCTGTTTAAGAGCCATGGTGATATTAGGCATGACAGTACCATTTTGAATTGCCTTCTCCTGTTCCTCTTGTTCAACAAAACGTAACATTTTGTATGCGGAAACAAAAGGATTGATGCGATCTAATAAGTTAGCAATGAGCCGCATCAATTTAGGATGACATTTTTTATTTTCGTCACACTGTAAACGTTGGTCATTAGCAGTGGCAGTATCTAAAATGTAGAGTTGGGCATAAGCAGGAGCTTGATCTGGAGCAGGATGTAGTGTTCCAGTACGGTGATAAATTTGGCCATGAATCCGGAAGCAATAAGGGCCATGTCCAGGTGGGGGAGCAATACTTGCACCCATAGAAGCAAAACCAAAGGAACTATTGATACTTCTGATGTTATCCATCATATTCCGACTGTATGGACTCTGACCTTTAAGAATACATTCCAACATCTCTGGATACTGAGGTAACGGAACCTTGACCTTCCCCTTGTGACAACAGAGAGTATACTGTTTATCCGATGGCATCTCATCCATGAAATGTCGAGCTTCACAATGGTTACATATGAATATCATAGAGTCACAGGTATGTTCCACAATGCCAAAATCACTATCTGTAAATCCAGGTGGATATGAAGAGGGAGGTGTAGGTAGGTAAATACGATGTTCTTTCTGCAAACCGACATAGATCAGACGTTGAAGTAATAAAGCAGAAAAAGAGTCAGGATCCACTTGTGTAACAGTAGAAGACGTCTTTTTGCGGTGTTGACGACGGGAGGCACCACTTTTACGTAAGCGGCTCTGTTTGGATAGTGAAGACTCCTGAGCAATTTGTGCCTCCAAAGGAGTTTGTTGTTGTTCAACGCGAAAACGTTTTGTGCGTGACGTCTCCTGACCACAATTTTTACGCTTTGCTGTTGCTTTGCGCGGTGATGAAACTTGAGGAATTGTGCTACTTTCATCCGGTGAACTGCTAGAAAGAGCTAGAGCAAACTGTAGTACTGGTGAGCTTACAGTTGGATCAGCAGACTGTAGTACTGATGAGGTTACTGTCTGATCAGCACACTGAGTTAGATGAGCAGAATATTGTACAGGTGAGCTTGCAGTTTGATCAGCAGACTGTTGTACTGATGAGGTTACTGTCTGATCAGCAGAGTGATGTACTGGTGGTGTTCCTTTTTTTGTTTGACGGCGTTGACGTTCCTTCTGAGCTTTTTTGGCCAAGCGTAGTTGTTTTTGTTCCAGCGACTCCATTGCAATGCGTTGCTTATACTCAGCTTTAGACTTATCCAAACGACATTGTTGCTCTTCTTCAGTTTCCTTAGCACGTGTCTTACGCATCCATGCGGCTTTGTACCGCCAACATCCTTGCTAGTATCCTTTGAAGTCATGTTAGGACATACAAAGGTAATACTATGCTTGGAGACGTATAGGTACGTAAGAGCTTTTACAAAAGCTTTTTGGGAGAAAAGAATTCTTGAAAAGTATAGAATAATTATGAAGGAAAATAATAAGTTCCACATAGACAATGAACATATTTAAATATCATGTTTTGTATGTCCTTATAATGTACCCTACGACGTATTACAAAGATATAGACATGTTTCTCATTAATATCAATAATAGTAAGAGGTCACTGAATACTTAAGGACATCGAATGTGCATACATAATACCAATAGCATGAATACCAATACCATCATCAATACCATCATCAAAAGCATCATCAATAGCAATAATATTAGTAATAGCATTATTATTAGCAGTAATAGCAGTATTAATAGCATTATTAGCAGTATTATGATCATTAATAACAGTATTAATAACATTAATAGCAGTATTAATAGTATTAACAGCAGTATGAATAGAGTAATAGCATTAGTATTAGCATTAATAGCATTAATAGCAATATTATTTGAATTAATAGCATTATTATTACTATTAATAGCATAAATATTAGCATTAACAGCATTATTATTAGCATTAATAGCATAATTATTAGCATTAATAGGAATATTATTTGCATTAATAGCATTCTTATTACCATTAATAGCATAATTATTAGCATTAATAGCATAATTATTAGCATTAATAGCATTAATAATAGAATTAATAGCAATATTATTTGCATTAATAGCATTATTATTACCATTAATAGCATAATTATTAGCATTAATAGCATAATTATTAACATTAATAGCATTAATAATAGCATTAATAGCAATATTATTTGCATTCAATAGCATTCTTATTACCATTAATAGCATAATTATTAGCATTAATAGCATAATTATTAGCATTAATAGCATAATTATTAGCATTAATAGCATTAATAATAGTATTAATAGCAATATTATTTGCATTAATACCATTATGATTACCATTAATGGCATAATTATTAGCATTAATAGCATTAATAATAGAATTAATAGCAATATTATTTGCATTAATAGCATTAATATTACCATTAATACCATAATTATTAGCATTAATAGCATAATTATTAGCATTAATAGCATAAATATGAGCATTAATAGCATAATTATTAGCATTAATAGCATTAATAATAGAATTAATAGCAATATTATTTGCATTAATAGCATTATTATTACCATTAATACCATTATTATTAGCATTAATAGCATAATTATTAGCATTAATAACATAAATATTAGCATTAATAGCATAATTATTAGCATTAATAGCATTATTATTAGCATTAATAGCATAATTATTAGCATTAATAGCATTATTATTAGCAGTAATATCATTATTATTAGCATTATTTTTTTTTTTATTCCTATTTTTTATGTTATTATGTATAATTTTTTATTTATTTTTTTATATTATTTTTTAATTATTTTTTTTATTATTAAATTAATTTATTATTTGTTATTTTAAGTGAGCCTGAGCCTGAGACACAGTTCTCCTTCAGGTCCGCTCAAAGGGCTCATATTATTAGCATATTTGTATTTTTTTATTATTATTTTTTATTAATTTTTTTATTATTTTTTATTTATTTTTGTATTATTTTTTAATTTTTTTTTATTATTTTTTTTATTATTAAATTAATTTATTATTTGTTATTTTAAGTGAGCCTGAGCCTGAGACACAGTTCTCCTTCAGGTCTGCTCAAAGGGCTCATATTATTAGCATATTTGTATTTTTTTATTATTATTTTTCATTAATTTTTTTATTATTTTTTATTTATATTTGTATTATTTTTTAATTATTTTTTAATTATTTTTTTTATTATTAAATTAATTTATTATTTGTTATTTTAAGTGAGCCTGAGCCTGAGACACAGTTCTCCTTCAGGTCCGCTCAAAGGGCTCATATTATTAGCATTTTTTTTTTATTATTATTATTTTTTTTATATTTTTTATTATTTTTTTATTTATTTTTGTATTATTTTGTAATTATTTTTTTATTATTTTTTTTATTATTAAATTAATGTATTATTTGTTATTTTAAGTGAGCCTGAGCCTGAGACACAGTTTTCCTTCATGTCCGCTCAAAGGGCTCATATTATTAGCATATTTGTATTTTTTTATTATTTTTTTTTTAATAATTTTTTATTATTTTTTATTTATTTTTGTATTATTTTTTAATTATTTTTTTTATTATTAAATTAATTTATTATTTGTTATTTTAAGTGAGCCTGAGCCTGAGACACAGTTCTCCTTCAGGTCCGCTCAAAGGGCTCATATTCTTAGCATATTATATATTTTTTTTATTATTATTTTTTATTTATTTTTTTATTATTTTTTATTTATTTTTTTATTATTTTTTAATTATTTTTGTATTATTTTTTTTATTATTAAATTAATTTATTATTTGTTATTTTAAGTGAGCCTGAGCCTGAGACACAGTTCTCCTTCAGGTCCACTCAAAGGGCTCATATTATTAGCATCTTTTTTTTTTTTATTATTATTTTTTATTTATTTTTTTATTATTTTTTAATTATTTTTTGTATTATTTTTTTTATTATTAAATTAATTTATTATTTGTTATTTTAAGTGAGCCTGAGCCTGAGACACAGTTCTCCTTCAGGTCTGCTTAAAGGGCTCATATTCTTAGCATATTATTTTATTTTTTATTATTATTTTTTATTTATTTTTTTATTATTTTTTATTTATTTTTTTATTATTTTTATTATTTTTTTATTATTTTTTTAATTATTTTTGTATTATTTTTTTTATTATTAAATTAATTTATTATTTGTTATTTTAAGTGAGCCTGAGCCTGAGACACAGTTCTCCTTCAGGTCCACTCAAAGGGCTCATATTATTAGCATCTTTTTTTTTTATTATTACTTTTATTTATTTTTTTATTATTTTTTAATTATTTTTTTATTATTTTTTTTATTATTAAATTAATTTATTATTTGTTATTTTAAGTGAACCTGAGCCTGAGACACAGTTCTCCTTCATGTCTGCTTAAAGGGCTCATATTCTTAGCATATTATTTTATTTTTTATTATTATTTTTTATTTTTTTTTTATTATTTTTTATTTATTTTTTATTATTTTTTATTTATTTTTTTATTAATTTTTTTATTATTAAATTAATTAATTATTTGTTATTTTAAGTGAGCAGACACAGTTCTCCTTCAGGTCCGCTCCAACCCCTCATAGAGATACATGGCGGATAATCCTGGACGCTGATTGTCATTTTTTCCCATAGAGTAACATGGCCATGTTTGTCTATGGGAAGACGCGACCAATCAGCGTCCAGCATTATCCGCCATGGCGGACCTGAAGGAGAACTGAGTCTTTGAAGAAAAGACTAATTTATTCTTTAGGTCCGCCCATTGCGGATAATGCTGGACGCTGATTGGTCGCGTCTTCCCATAGAGAAACATGGGCATGTTTCTCTATGGGAAGAAAGGACCAATCAGCGTGCAAATAGGGCAAATAGAAGAACGACTCGGAGCTCGGTGGAGGAAGAAAGAAGACCGGCGGATGGAAGACCCGTGGGGCCTTGCCGAAGGAAGGACTGGAGCTGAGGAAGCAGATGTCATGAAGACAGGTAAGTGATCTATGGCGTCGGGTGGGGGGGGCCGTGCGTACATTTTGGGGGGGGCTGTGCGGACATTTTGGGGGGGGAACTGTGCGGCTGGACATTGGCGGGGGGGGCTGTGCGGACATTGGCGGGGGGGCTGTGCGGACATTGGCGGGGGGGCTGTGCGGACATTGGCGGGGGGCTGTGCGGACATTGGCGGAGGGGGGCTGTGCGGACATTGGGGGGGGCTGTGCGGACATTGGCGGGGGGGGTCTGTGCGGACATTGGTGGGGGGGCTGTGCGGACATTGGCGGGGGGGTGGGGGCTGTGCGGACATTGGGGGGGAGGGGCTGTGCGGACATTGGGGGGGGGGAGGGGCTGTGCGGACATTGGGGGGAGGGGCTGTGCGGACATTGGGGGAGGGCTGTGCGGACATTGGCGGGGGGGGCTGTGCGGACATTGGCGGGGGGGGCTGTGCGGACATTGGCGGGGGGGGCTGTGCGGACATTGGGGGGGGGGCTGTGCGGACATTGGGGGGAGGGGCTGTGCGGACATTGGGGGAGGGGGCTGTGCGGACATTGGGGGGAGGGGCTGTGCGGGCATTGGGGGGGAGGGGCTGTGCGGACATTGGGGGGGAGGGGCTGTGCGGACATTGGGGGGTGCGGCATTGGGGGGGAGGGGCTGTGCGGGACATTGGGGTGGGAGGGGCTGTGCGGAAATTGGGGGGGGAGGGGCTGTGCGGACATTGGGGGGGATGGGCTGTGCGGGACATTGGGGGGGTGCGTGCGGACATTGCTGGGGGGCTGTGCTAGACTGTGGATGGGGTCTGGCGGCGGAGGTGTGCGGGCAGTGAGGGGACATTGGGGGGAGGGGGCTGTGCGGACATTGGGGGGGAGGGGCTGTGGCGGACATTGGGGGTGAGGGGCTGTGCGGACATTGTGGGGGGGTGCTGTGCGGACATTGGGGGGGTGCTGTCGGACATTGCGGGGGGGCTGTGCTAGACTGTGGATGGGGGCTGGCGGCGGAGGTGTGCGGGCAGTGAGGGGGGTGTGTGTGCGGCATTGGGGGTGTGCGGTGCTGGAGGGCAGTGCGGGTCTGGGGAGCGTTGCTGGGCTGTGGATCGGGGCTGGGGGGGAGCACAGGGGGCAGCTCCATAGTCGGAGGTGGTCTGTGGGTAGCGGGGAGCAGAGGCGGCATTGGCGGCCATTGCGAGTCGAGTTAAAACAGCTCGCAATGGCCGCTTAGCGGCCAATGCTTCGCGCGTATCCACATGACCACGCCGGAAGTAGCGCCGAGAGGGGCGCTTTTGCGATTCGCGATTATATAATAGATATATTTATTTATTTATTTATTTAATCCCAATTAATACTTCATTAGTATATGCACTCACATCTTTTACCTTTCCCATTTAACAATTTCTTATATCTTTCAGCACATAGTTATATCTGACCGGCACACTGGACTTATCTGAACAAGGGAACTTATATGTGCCTTATTTTTATTCTATTTCTATTATTTTTTTCTCTGCACTAACCCATCACATGTTTCTAACCTTTTCATTTGTGTGTGAAACTAGCAGTGTTATGGGAAACTTGCCCAAAACTGGTCAGACAACTTACACATCACTTCCTGTCTAAGTCTATTGTCCAAACATTCATTCATCGCTTTGTGTCTCTTACCATGCGGCCTTAACTCGGCGGCCATCTTTGCATGGACACAAGTATATTCACAGATTCTCAATCTGAGGCAATCCTAACCCATCTTTTCCAAACATTCTTTTATACTCTAGCATTTCTGTCTTAACACTATTTAAACTCTCATTTCTCTGCTGTCTTACATTTGTTTTAGTACATCGGTTATTTCCTTATTTTCATTTACTCGACAAGTCTCTCATACTTGCCATATGCTAACATCTTTTAAGGGCACAAAAACCAAGAAACTATAATATTGATCAAAAATATATTAATTTAAAAACCACCACAAAATGGCCGACAGCAGAGAGCACGACCCATTTACCAGAGCACATAGCATCACAAAATGGCTGACATCAGAGAGCACATGGCATCACAAAGTGGAGCCTATCAGAGAGCACATGGCCTTATGCCACCATCACCAACCGTGAACATGATACATTCTTGTAACACATTACTCAAAACTCTGTCCTTTCTCCATTATCTTCCTCTTCTACCCAATTTTCTCTATACAAACTCTTTCTCTTGCCCCTAGCAGTATATAACAATCCATTACCGTCCAGAACACCTTGTCTCTCCTTTAACACAATCTTCCACTGCACTTCTGCCATTCCACACAACTTCATAAGCTTTTTGCATCATTTAACATGACTTTTCCCTTCACGTGTCCCAACTAATATACACATGTCTATCTTGCCATCTGAATTAGGCTTAGGGCCTATAAGACACAACTGCATTAACTTCTCCATCTTTCTCCATATGAAATAGACACAAAACAAACACTTAAGACTGGGGAGATGACAAACCTGAGCACAAGACCTTCACAACCGACTACACTCCCTATCTGTCCCTATCTGATTTCTGTGTTCTGTAGACTAATTATCTAATTATCCAGCCTTGTACTGAGTCCCTTACTCTAAGATACATGCCCCTATGGGAGTCAAATCCCTTTTCATCATGCAGATCTTTACTCAATGCCTATATATCAGATACACAGAGTCCTTACTAAATGCTAAATATCACACAGAGTCCCCTTACTCTAAGTTACATTTCCCTATGGGAGTCAAATCCCTTTTCACTATGCAGAGTCCTTACTCAATGCCTATCTATCAGATAAACAGAGTCCTTAATCAATGCTAAATATCACAGAGTTCCCTTACTCTAAGTTACATTTCCCTATGGTGTGATGAAACAGGAAATGGTAGCCATGTTTAAGTCACAATGAAGCTTATGCAATGTAAAATATTGCACTCTATGGATCGTTTCTCCCATGCCCTTATGTCTTAAGGTTAATTAAGTATTTGATCCTATGGCTCTCCTCAACAGGTTGAAGTTCAGAAACTGCATCTACGCTATAGCGAGGTGAAAAAACAACTTCGCGCCTTGAATGTTAAATACTCCACAATATACCCAGCAAAGTTACATGTGGAGGCTCTGGGTAAGGTACACTTTTTTCTGACTCCAGTGGAAGTCAATGCATGACTGGAGCAGAATCGTACTAAACTCAGGGCAGAGAAAGACTTGATAAAATGACTGCATTGACTGTATTTCAACTGAGGAAGTTGCTGTTGTGATGCTGAGGAGTTACCCCTGTTTGGAAGACAGGGAAATGGTTGCCGCTAGGCCTTATAATAATAAGATTGTTTTTGGTTCGGGACTCTGCAAAAATGGACATTAAGGCAAAGGAGCTACCGGAGACTGGTGGAGACTTAGACACGTGCACATGCGTGCGATGCGTGAACAGCGTTTGGGTTTCTTATACACCCACTCTCCATATCCGGAGAGAGAGTTAAATACAGGGAAGGGAGGGGTTGGCAGGGTATGCGGGAGGGCTGGTGTGAGACTAACGGTTGGATTGTTATGAAGGGGGGAGAAGGGGAAGGGATATTTTGTATAAAATGTCTCCTTTGCTTTATAGTGAGTAGTGATGGGCGAATCCTAAATTACTCGGAATCGCTTGACTCTAGCGAGTCCGAGCCCAGGACTCGCTACTCGTTGCGAGTCTAGCGAGTCCAATGTTAATGAATGGGGAAGCGAGTAATAGCGAGTAGTGTGAGATTTACAAATCGCAGATGTGTCTCGGAAGCTTCAGCCTGAAGCAATCCGAGTTTTGTCATTTATTTGCATTGCTCGTTTACTTTGTAAGTAATCGCTGACTCGCACAGATAAGATCCTGTCTTCTCTGTGTTCTGGCTGCCCCAGCTCCAGGGTCCTAGAGCCTGCCTGCTGCCTGATGTAGCAGTGCTGAGATTGTTCTCAGTCTGCTCATTCCCTGTGTACAGACATGAATGTCTGTGCACAGAGATGATGTAGCAGAGCTGAGATTGTTCTCAGTCTGCTCATTCCCTGTGCATAGAGATCTATATATATGCACAGGGGATGTAGCAGAGAGGACATCGCGTTTTGGATTGCGTCGGACGGAAGAGGATTTTTTTAATTAAAGATGGAGTCCCTAATGGCTTTTTTTTTTATTTCTAATAAAAAATTTTCTTTGTGTTGTTTTTTTAAAAACAATTTAATAGAAATTCATGGTGGTCATGTCTAATATTGGCGTGACCGCCATAAATTTCGGGCTTAGGGCCAGCTGATAATACAAAGCTGGCCCTAACCCCTTTATTACCCAGCGTGCTACCGCCACCAGGGCCGCTGGAAGAGCGGGGTTCAGCGCCAGAGGATGGCGCTTCAATGAACGCGCCATCTTCTGGGGCGGCTGCGGGCTGCAATTTGCAGTGGGGGGTGCCCAGAAAGCTTGGGCATCCCTGCGCTGCGGATTCCAGCCCCCAGCTGCTTAGCTGTACCTGGCTAGACATAGAAATTGCGCGAGCCCCACGCATTTTTTTTAAATTATTTCATGAAATTCTGAGATTCTGACTCTGACTCTGAGACTCTGACTCTGAAATTCATGAAATAATTTTAAAAAAAATGCGTGGGGCTCCGCGCAATTTCTATGTCTAGCCAGGTACAGCTAAGCAGCTGGGGGCTGGAATCCGCAGCGCAGGGATGCCCAAGCTTTCTGGGCACCCCCCACTGCAAATTGCAGCCCGCAGCCCCCCAGAAGATGGCGCGTTCATTGAAGCGCCATCCTCTGGCGCTGAACCCCGCTCTTCCAGCGGCCCTGGTGGCGGTAGCACGCTGGGTAATAAAGGGGTTAATACCAGCTTTGTTATACAAGCTGGTATTAAGCCGAGATTCTTAATGTCAGGCCACATTTGACCCAGCCACTAAGAATCTCCAATAAAGGGTTAAAAAAACACAGAGAAAAATTTTTATTTGAAATAAAAAAAAGCCATTAGGGACTCCATCTTTAATTAAAAAAATACTCTTCCTTCCGACGTAGTCCAAAACGCGATGCCCTCTCTGCTCATCTCTGTGAATAGATAGATGTCTATGCACAGGGAATGAGCAGACTGAGAACAATCTCAGCACTGCTACATCATGTCTGTGAGCAGGCGGGCTCTAGGACCCTGGAGCTGCACAGAGAAGACAGCTGGACTCGGCTCGCAAAGAAACAGCAGTTACTTTGCGAGTTTCCCTGCTATCACTGGCACAGTAGCCAGTGATTACTCCCACGAGTCTAATGCAAACAATGGCAATCCTAGTTTTGTCAGCGTTTCTGACAAAACTAGGATTGATATTGATTTGCATTGGACTCGTGCGAGTAATCACTGGGAAACTCGCAGAGTACCGAGTCCTGCGAGTCCCTTACTACTCGCCGAGTAACGAGTCCTAGCGAGTAGATTCGCCCATCCCTAATAGTGAGTAATAGCAAAATCCAAATTCTAATTTGGAATGTCCGAGGTATATTGGATAAGGTTAAGAGAGCTGCAATTCTGAGTCATGTTAAATCGTGCGGTCCGCTAATTACGTGCTTGCTTACGAAAGTCACAGTGCACTGGCTAATGAAGCCATGGATTCTGAAAGCTTATCACTCCACGTATTCTACCTACTCAAGTAGGGTATGGTGTTGATACATGCTCATGCTCATTACGAGGAATTAGAAGTACATGTTGATAGTGATGGTCAGTTTGTCTGGATTGCCTTAGATTGTTTGAACAGCAGATCACCCTTGTGGCCCTATATATTCCACCGCCGAATTTCAAGAAGAAATTGCAGGAAATAGTGAAGCTGACGGGCAAGAGAGTGGGAACTCCATTGTTGATAGTGGGGGATGTGAACAATGTCATGAATAAATATTGGGATAAGGTACGACCGGAAGGTATGGATGATGGGTATGATAGACTGACTGCATTTGGGAATTATGTTGGTGAACTTGGGCTGATAGATATGTGGACAGTGCGGAATGAGAGGAAGAGATGTTTCTCCTGCCACTCTGTGACTCATGGCACACTTTCCCGGTAGACTTAGCATTGGGGGATGTGTGGTATGGACAAAATAGTGGGGGAAGTAACGTACCTGCAGAGGATACTGTCTGATCATAGCCCTATACATATCACACTCCTTTTAGGACCAAATTGGGGTCGGCAGGGGGGATGGCAACTTCACCCGACATGGCTTAAAGTTATAGACATGGGCAATAAAGAAAAGGAACTGGAACAATTTTTCCAAACGAATGTGGGAAGTACGACATTGACGGTGGTATAGGATGCAATGAAAGCCTTTATGCGAGGGCTCTTTATTAGAGACATTGCCCGATGCAAAACAAAAATAAAATAGCAGACCAGGAAGTGAGAGACAAACTGACTAGGGCGGAGGCTGCCATGACACTGACACCTACGCATGACGCCCAAATTAGACTGACAGTGGCACAGGAAGTGGTAAATAAATTACAATTGCAATACATAGAAAGGAAAAGAGCATTTCAACAATCCTTGTTTTATGAAGAAGGGGAGAGAGTGGGTCACTTGTTGTCAGTGGTCTCCGCTGCGCAAAGGGAGTCGTCTCGGGTGTACAAGCTGATGAACAAGGAAGGAACGGTGGTCACAGATACAGTCAACATTTTGGAGTTTTGGAGGTTTTTAAAGAATTTTATACTACACTGTATGCTTCTGAGACACGGACTGCTGACCGGGAAGTAGAGGAGTTTTTGAAAGGAATACCACTACCTAAATTGTCGGTTGGGGATAGACTATATGAGCCATTGACGACTGGGGAGGTGGTGAAAGCAACACTTTCTATGTCCGCCAGCAAAGCATCGGGGGCTGATGGTGTTCCGGAGGAGGTATATAGGGAATTGGTGGAAATATTGGCTCCGAAATTGAAGGCAGTGTTTGAGGAAGCACTAGAGAGGGGGGCACTCCCAAGATCAATGAAGGAAGCAGTCTTAGTGGTACTACCGAAAAAGGGGAAGGATCCCTTTTGTGCAGAATCATATAGACCTATATCTCTGTTAACAACGGACGTTTAGATAGTCGCTAAAATCTTGGCTACCTGTCTCATTGGGGTTATACAATCAATCATTCATGCAGACCAATCGGCATTATGCCGAACCGCTCCACGGCAATAAATCTGAGACGATTATTCCTCAATTTACAACTGCCTGCTGATAATGGGGGCCAAAGAATAGTGGTATCACTTGACGCAAGAAAAGTTTTTGATAGTGTGGAATGGAGGTATTTATGGAAAATAATGGAATTGATGGGCTTTGGGTCTGGGTTCCTTGCGTGGGTGTACGGACATGAATATTAACCCATTATTAGAGAAATTTAAAAGCAAGATAGGGGCGTAGTGCAAGTTGTCTTTGACGGTGACGGGTCGGGTTAATCTAATCAAGATGGTGCTGATGCTACAGTTAATGTATGTTTTACATAATGCGCCGATTTGGCTCCAGAAGAAGATTCCATGGTATCAGGTCTATCTTTAGGACTTTGATAAGGGGTAAAAGACAGGCGAAGATCAAATTGTAAACCCTACAGAGAGGTAAAGATGAAGGAGGACTGGCAGTGCCGAACCCTTGGGTATACTTCTTAGCGGTACAAGGTCAGCACCTTAAGGGTGGAGAGAGACGAACTGTGTAGGATCTGTTTGTCAGATGCTGACATGTATGACGAGAAGGAAGCCTCTAATTCAAGGGTTGGAGGATGGTGCCTTTAAGGGATTGGGATCACAATATTCTACGTTGGGCTTAATTTGTAACGTATGGGAAGCTATCAAAAATATTAGAGGAGTGGACAAATTCTCGACCTACTCACCGATATGGGATAATGAACACATTTCTGAATTTAATAAGTTGGGCCATATTGAAAGACAGAAGGAGAAAGGAGTGCGGTATGTACAGTATGTCAACTGCTGAATGGAAATGAACTGAAATCATTTGTCACTCTGCGAGAAGAATATTATATCCCTGTAGCATGGGAGTTTCAATACACCAGAATCTGACATGCTTGGTCGGCTCAACGTAGACTGACTGATGTGACAGTACAGAAAGATATAGTACTGTATTTTGTATGCATGATGGGAGGATTGAAAGGTGTCATATATCAGTAGAGCGATGGGACACTATACTAGAATTTATACCTAGGCTTTCTCTAAGTAACAAGCTAGACTATCACAGCTGTACATTGTACACAGAACTTATACAACACCGAAGTTACTATTTAAAGCAGGTTTGAGGGTGGATTCTAGATGTCCCAGATGCGGAATGGATCAGGCCAGGCCAGGTTGCTTCACATGCTATGGTCGTGTCCTAGATTATCGGCATATTGGCTCACAGTAATCACTAAAATCGAGGGAGTGTATGGGTGCGTGATCGATAGAAATCCGGTGTTGTGTGTACTGGGAGATGTGGAAGGGATTAAAGTTTCAGATGCTTGTAAGTTGGCTATAGCAAGATTATTGTATGCGGCGCGTAAGTTAATTGCATGAAAATGGATTGTCTCAGAACCTCCTTCCAGAAGGGAACTTATTAGCCAGGTACAACATGTGCTGCACTTGGAGGAAAGTGTATATAGACGGAGACATAAAGAAAAGATATTTGAGAATATATGGTCCGCATGGTTAGCGATATTCTAAATAACATTACTGAATAATTAAAATTTATTCTTTGTCGCACACTAGGGGGAGGGGTGGGGGGTGGAAAGGGACTGGGAGGTATATTGTCTGAGATGTATCCTTCTTTTTTGTTTTGAATATTAGCTACATTGGAATTGTCTTTGCAATTTAATTAAAAATTATCTGGTTGAAAAAAAAAGAAATGACAGTGGTTTGCGGCCTGTGCTGGAGATGGGGTGCCTGCACCCATCTCCAGCACAGCCACAGCCGTGGCCTTTCTGTGCTGTACTGCACGGGTGGTGGCAGGCAGCAGCGGGATCTGGCACGTATAGTCAGGCGGTGGTGTCGGGCCTTAGCAAGGGTCCGCGGCGGGTCCTGGCGGTGATCTGGCAGTGGGTCCTGGTGGGGGTCCGGCGGCTGGTTCAGCGGCGGGGGGAAGGTTGCTTTGGGTTTCCCGGTGGTGTCCTGCTGGTGGTACTGCGCAAGGGCCTGGTACCACCAGCGGGTGCCATATTGGAATACCCACCACTTGGGTATTCCAATATGGATGTCGGCGTACTTCCGGTGCGGTGGATTGTGACGGACAATTTTAGGTACCGTATATACTCGTGTATAAGCCGAGTTTTTCAGCCCAAAAATTGGGCTGAAAAGTCCCCCCCTCGGCTTATACACGGGTCATACGGTATGCTGTGGGGGGGGAGCTGTGACCGGGGGCTGGAGGAGGCAGGAGGGGGCCGCGGTGACCGCAGGCGGTCACGTGGGGCCGCCTCATTAGTGCAATGAATATGCACGGCATCCCCCCGTCAATCAGCGGCGGGGGGATGCCGTGCATATTGCACTACACAGCCCCCTCTCCTTAATATGCGTCCCCCAGTATTAATAAACAGCCCCCCCTCCTTATCATGTCCCCCCCGGCTGCGGCAGCTGTTAAAATAACAAACACTTTATACATCACCTTCCGACGCAGCTCTCCGCTCCTCCGGTCCTCAGCGTCTCCGCTCGCGGCTTCTTCTTCCTTGTTGTGCCGGTGTCATGTGACCGGACGCAGGAGATGACGTCATTTCCTGCGCGCGGTCACAAGCCGGCATATCAAGGAAGAAGAAGCCGCGAGCGGAGACCTGAGGACCGGAGGACGCGAGAGCTGCGTCGGAAGGTGATGTATAAAGTGTTTGTTATTTTAACAGCTGCCGCAGCCGGGGGGGGACATGGGTAAGGAGGGGGGGGCTGTTTATTAATACTGGGGGACGCATATTAAGGAGGGGGGGCTGCATACTACCACTGGGCCTGCTGGATACTACACTGGGGCTGTATATACCTCTGGGGCTGCTGTATACTACCACTGGGGCTGTATATACCACTGGGGCTGCTATATACTACCACTGGGGCTGTATATACCTGTGGGGATGCTGTATACTACACTGGGGCTGTATATACCTCTGGGGCTGCTGTATACTACCACTGGGGCTGTATATACCTGTGGGGCTGCTGTATACTAACTACTGGGGCTGTATATACCTGTGGGGCTGCTGTATACTACCACTGGGGCTGTATATACCTCTGGGGCTGTATACTACCACTGGGGCTGTATATACCTCTGGGGCTGCTGTATACTACCACTGGGGCTGTATATACCTCTGGGGCTGCTGTATACTACCACTGGGGCTGTATATACCCTGTGTGCGGCTGCTGGCTCGTATACTACCACTGGGGCTGTATATACCTGTGGGGCTGCTGTATACTACCACTGGGGCTGTATATACCTGTGGGGCTGCTGTATACTACCACTGGGGCTGTATATACCTGTGGGGCTGCTGTATACTACCACTGGGGCTGTATATACCTGTGGGGCTGCTGTATACTACCACTGGGGCTGCTGTATATACCTTTGGGGCTGCTGTATACTACCTCTGGGGCTGCTGTATACTACCTCTGGGGCTGCTGTATACTACCTCTGGGGCTGCTGTATACTACCTGTGGGGATGCTGTATACTACCACTGGGGCTGTATATACCTCTGGGGATGCTGTATACTACCACTGGGGCTTTATATACCTCTGGGGCTGCTGTATACTAACTACTGGAGCTGCTGCTGTATACTACCACTGGGAGGCTGCTGTATACTACCATTGGGGGCCTGTATACCACACTGCTGGGGGCTGTATACCTGTGCTGGAGTCCACCCTCGGCTTATACACGAGTCAATAGGTTTTCCCAGGTTTTGGGGGCAAAAGTAGGGGGGTCGGCTTATACACGGGTCGGCTTATACACGAGTATATACGGTAAGTATATGATAGATGTAAGAACTTGGTTATGGATAAAGAATTTGGATATACTTTTATTAGATTGTAATATCCCTTAAACGACCTCTTTCCCTTCTAACTTGTCAGCATATATAGAAGGTAATGGCTAGTTGGATTTATGAAGGTTATGCAATCCAGATGCAAGAGAGTACATTTCTCATTCTTCAATGAGGTATACTTTGTTTTAATTATATATCTGGTTCCAGTATTTTGGAAATTCGGGTGAAAAATGTGGAACACAGAAGCAGAGGTATCTCGGACCACAGTCCGGTAATAGTTAAATGTGGCACCCTGTACCAGGTGGCCACAGGCTTCCCTAGGACACTGAAGGATTTCCCACAGTGAGTAACCCACCCAACACCTTCCACCCCAGGCCTGTAGGGGGGGCCCAACTGGTTGCCTTAAGCCAGTTCCCCCCTATAAATACAGGTGCTGGGGGCGGAGTCAGGCGGAGAGTGTGTGCAGACGCTAGAAGAGCTGCAGGAAGCTCAGAGACTAGTGAGCTGAACTGGTACCAGAGCCGTGCTAGGCCCGAACCAGTACACACAAAAGCCAGTGTGAGAACTCGAAGAGTAGGGATCGAAGGCAAAGGCGAGGAACACTTTACCAGGGGCAGAGGAGCTATCACAGCTCACCACACCAGAACACTGGTCACTGGAGCCAGAGTCTGCAGAGGACAGAAGAGATAGACCCAGCAGAGAATCCAACATCCTGAGGAAGCTTAGCTTCCCGGAAACCCTCAGCACCAACACTTGAAAGCAAGGGACCGCGGGAAGAGAGACGGCGGTGACCCATGAGAGAGCCCTCAGTGCAACAACCCGGGTGTAGAGAGAGAAGTAACAGTCTGGTTAGGTTCCATACCTGCCCGACTCAGATCAGGAAAGCAGAATAAGGACCCTACAACCCTACTCGCTGTGGAGATCCCAAGGTGCTTTCTTTCACTCCGGAAGTGTGTACCTGAAACCGGTCATCAGTAAAGGTACCAAAAGACTTTAATGTATGCGTGTTCCTCCTTCAATTCCTCCTGCACCACATCGACTGTGCTCCCCTACTCTAACCCTGTGCAGCAACGACTGTGCTGCCCTATTCCACAATCACAACCCTTAGCCCCAGGGACCCCGCTCCTCCTGTAGGGAGCCACTCCATCTTGCTGCCTCCCATCACCCCGGAGGCCCAAGCAGCGCCGCTGCCCTCACCGGAATCTACAGGTCGCGTCACGACTGACAATCCCTATCCCTGTAAATACATCCTTTTTATTGTCACCCAAGGGCACAGGCTTGGCCACCCGTGACATCCCCCGCAACTGGCCGCCCAAGACCTGAGTACCCATTCCCTTGTGGCCCCAGACAATTCTGGATCCCGTGCCCGGTGTAACCGGGTACTGTGTGCCGTATATAGACAGTGTTTGTAAACTGTTAATCTGAGCCGCCATTGCTGCGCCACAGAGTGGGAAAGAAAGAGGCGTTACAGTGCAATGGCGCAAAGATAGGCCCCGCCCCACACTCTGACGAGAACCGTCAAATGCAGCAGTCGGATCTGGAAGTACCCAAGGTGCGCTACTCCCCGCCCGCAGAGCAGACTACTTGCTTTCAATTTTCTGAGGTTGGCAGCGATTTACTAGGGGGGAGCGAAAATGAGTGCCATGGGCCCAAACGATGCAGCGGTCCCGATCGTGAACCAGCCCGCCGCCTCTAACGGAGCCCCGAGTGGACAGCCCATAGTCGTCAATACACCCGGCGGCGCAATACCGTTACCGCCATCTGCATCAGTAGCCCCGATAATGCCGATCTAACTGCCGTACGTCCCCAATGCAGCCTGGTTACCTAAGTATGACGGCAAGCCAGGCACCTTGGACGCATTCTATAGAAAGATATGAAATGTGCTGGACATGTATGCGACGACCGGTAAGCAGAGAGCATCAGTAGTGATGGGACAGTTAACATGTGCAGCAGATCTGTAAACCCAAAACTAGTTTTAGGCAACCTAAAACGGAGACACAGCCACCAGCAAAGATCCAGCTCGCTGACAGCCCGGACGACGTCCCATGGATGAAGAAGAGGACACCACCGCTTCAAGGGAGGATCACAGACCGCTACAGTGCAAGCGGACAACCCATCTGTCGCAAGTGCAACAAGGAAGGGCACATCTAGCGGTTCTGCCCTTTAAAAGAGCACCCCCTGGGGCCCAACCCCAGGAGTAGACTGTCCAGGCCTATCCAATTGGCTGCGCAGGTACGTAGGAGATCATCCGTACCTGTCCATCATCATAGTCAGCATCGCTACCACTGCATTGGTAGACACTGGATCCCAGGTGACCACCATCCCGAGTATCCTTTACAAACGGTTCTGGTCTGAACTAGAACTTGAACCTCCAAACCCTGGACTTGAACATTATAGCAACCAATGGGTTGCCCGTTAATGTAGAGGGGCATTGGGAGGCAACCGTAAAGGTGGGGAGGGTGGAATTAAAGAATCAAGAACTCTTTGTGGTTGAGGACAAACCAAACGAGCGGGATCCACATGTGATATTGGGTACCAATGTGATGGTTAACTGTCTAGATGAAGTGCTGTTTTTGCTTCAACAGAGTGCAGATACTGCTACTCCAGGAGGGTTCTTCAGAAGAAGATCCGAGCTTTCGTGTAACACTAACAAGTGGTGAAATTGGTAGCGTACGTGTAACAGACCCAATTCCTATTGTAGTGCCACCAAGAAGTGAAATGATGATCTGGTGTCGGGAAGCAGTAGGCTTCAGAGGGCAGGACTACCAGGCAGTAGTGGAGCCGTTGGTGTGACAGTAGTCCTACACTCCTGACAACAAGGGGGTGGTTGATGTACGCAAAGGAAGGGTACCTGTACGTGTATTAAACTATGGTGATGACGAAATAAAGCTACCAATGTATTCCACTGTTGCTAAACTGTACCATGTAGATAGCAACTGCATACACAAAGCTGAATCACTAGGTCAGTCAGTGTCAGACGAGTCTCACAACTGCAAAAAAACTGCTAGAGAAATGGTGTCAGGAGCTCCATATAGGAACTGACAACACATCTTCTCACCAGAAAAATGGAGTTTATCGGGTAGTTCAGGACTTCGAACAAGTGTTTAGCAAGCATCCACTTGATTTTGGGAGGATTAAAGGGGTACAACATCACATACCCGCAGGAAACCATCCACCCATCAAAGAAAGATACCGGCCTATACCACCAACACACTACCAGAAAGCAAAAGAAATGCTACAGGACATGAAGAATGCAGGGGTCATCAGAGATAGTTGTAGCCCCTGGGCAGCACCACTGGTCCTGGTTAGAAAAAAAGACGGTAGTATGAGGATGTGTGTAGATTATAGGCAAATCAACAAAGTAACACACAAGGATGCATACCCGTTACCCCGTATAGAAGAGTCAATTGCTGCATTAAAGTCTGCCAATTACTTCTCAACCTTAGATCTTACTATTGGGTACTGACAGGTCTCCGTTGCAGAAGAAGACCGTGAGAAGACAGCCTTCATGACACCAATGGGGTTATGTGAGTTCAACAGCATGCCATTCGGGTTATGCAACGCACCAGGAACATTCTAGCGGCTGATGGAGTGTTGCCTAGGCCACAGGAACTCGAGACTGTATTGCTATACCTGGATGATGTCATAGTGTACTCCAAAACCTATGAAGACAACCTGCAACACTTGAGTGAAGTGTTTGAATCATTATCCAAGTATGGTACGAAGTTGAAACCTTCAAAATGTCATCTGTTAAAACCCAAAGTTCAGTATCTTGAGCATGTGGTCAGTGCAGAAGGCGTAGCACCGGACCCGGACAAGATCACAGTCATCAAGGACTGGCCAGCGCCAACTACTTTCAGAGAAGTACGTCAATTCTTAGGACTGGTCGGGTACTACAGGAGGTTTATCAAGGGCTACACGAAGATACAGCGCCCATGCAAGATCTCCTGGTAGGACAATCCAAGAAGGGCAAGATCAGAGGTCCTCCAATCCGGTGGGGACAAGAACAAGAACAGTCTGTCCAGCAGCTGAAAGATGCACTAACTGGAGAAGAGATCCTGGCCTACCCCGACTACAGTTTACCAATCCTGTTATACACCAATTGCAGCAACGAGGGCTTAGGAACTGTCTTGGCACAGAGACAGAAAGGCAAAGAGAAAGTGATAGCCTATGCCAGCAGGAAGCTCCCGTCCAACAGAGAGGAATCCAGAGAATTACAGTTCTTTCAAGTTGGAATTCCTAGCCTTAGTCTGGGCAATCACAGAACGGTTGAAACACTACCTGGCGTTCTCCAAGTTCACGGCTTTCACTGACAACAACCCTCTAACCCATTTAGAGACTGCAAAGCTGGGAGCCATGGAGCAGCGTTGGATGGCCAGATTATTCAACTACCACTTCACTGTCAAGTACTGGGCAGGTCATGAAAATAGCAATGCTGATCCTCTATCCAGAATGCCTAATCTATCAGATGTGGGAGAAGACGTGGATGAGCTAGAAGAAGTAGAGTTACCAGCTTTCCACTGCCCAAGTGCATCCTCATGTCATCAGGAAGCCAAAGACGTCAAGAGAAAACAGTGAACCCGTTATCTCACTATAGCTGGAAAGAGACCCAGGACAGTGACCCGGCTGTTAGCTTAATCAAAGAGCTAATAACCAAAGAACACTCCTATCTGAGTCCAGAAGCTCCACAAGACGCCAAGCGCCTATGGAAAGAAAAAGGGAGATTGTTCATCTATCAAGGTAAGCTGTGCAGACGTCACCTTAATCCCAGAACCCATGAACTGATCTGAAAATCATGGTACCAAAGAAAGATGTACAGATGGTACTAGAAGCTTATCACAATGATGCAGGACACTTTGGTTGGAAGAAACTGGAGATGCCGCTGAAAGATCGATTTTACTAGGTCGGCATGAGCGGTTCCATTGAAAGATGGTGTAAGAACTGTGGACCGTGTCACCTGAGAAGAAAGATCAGCAAAGCAAGAAAGCTCCTTTACAGCCAATCATTACCAAGAAGCCTCTAGAAATTGTTGTCTTGGATCATGTGAAGCTGACACCCAGCAGAACAGGGTATACCTATGCTCTTACCATGGTTGACCACTACTCTAGATTCTTAGTAGTAGCACCAGTTAAAGATGTAACTGCAGAAGTAGCAGCCAAGACCTTCCAGAATTGTTTCTGTCGACCACACTGGTACCCAGACCAGGTACTAACAGATCAAGGATCTGCATTTGAATCACAACTGTTCCAAGAGTTCCTAGGATTGTATGGTTGTAAGAAGATCAGGACTACACCGTATCATCCACAAACAAATGGTCTTTGTGAGAAAATGAATAACATCGTCATCGACATGTTAAAGACTTTACCACTTGAAGAAAGGAATCAGTGGCCAGAAAAACTACCTGACTTAGTGGACATATACAATCATATCCCTGTCAGTTCTACAAACTGCGCACCACCATACTTAATGCGAGCAAGACCTGGAAAACTCCCAATTGACTTGGAGATGGGAACTGTAGAACCAAACCAAGATACTTCAGGAGAAGACTGTAATTATCACCATCAACAACAGTACAAGAAAGTTCAAGAATGCGTGAAAAAGAACTTAGATCAAATCAGAAGTAAACAAGAGCATGACTTCAACAAGAATGCCACAGCTGATCCCTTGATACCCGGTGAACTAGTTCTCAAAAGAAAAAGAAGGGAATCTGAACCCTATACTGTAATGCAATCTAACTTTGACAACTCTAAAACCTGTGTAATTAGTCGAGATGAAGGTAGAACCTGACCAATTGATACCACAAGAAGTAAACTATCCCTTAACAACAGTTACAGAAACAAGAGAAAAAGTAATCCACACTGAATTAGGAGATTTCCCAGAAGACTGGCCTCAATGCAACGGAGCAGTCATAATACCAGTGCTTTCGTTCTATCAACCTGTGGAAGAACAAATACCCGTACCAATACCAGAAGAACCAATAAGAGAAGAAGAACCAGTTCAAGTACAAGAAATACAGCCTGTTGTACCGGAACCAGAGATTCCTACAATCGGTGAACCTGCTAGTCCTACAGTAAGACTAAGGCCTCGCAGACAGTTACCCACCTTACCACCTCAAAGAGAAGTGAGTATACAACATGAAACACCTAGTTCACGTTGGTCATGTCGTAGTACCCAGGGACAGGCCCCATCTAGGTATGGAGAAAGGATATAAAATGCTAGAGTGTACAACAGTAAACAGTAACTTATGTAAATAAACAGTAAATAGTAGTGTATAGAAGGGTGGAGGAACTGGGTATAGCCCCATGCACATTAAGTTGAGAAAAGAAAGTGCCTGGGGTAGAGAGAAGGTAATCAATCAAAGTAGAGAAGAATTGGAGCCGCACTCAAGGCTTCTGGCAGCAGTTGTTTATTATATCTTCATACAACAGGTTGTGCACAGCGGGTGGGAGGGCGGGGGTACTACGTCGTTTCGCGCCCTGGCTTGGCGCTTCAGCGGGTACAATCCTCAGAGTGCTTTGTTGCTAAATGCAAATTATACACTCCTACTGAATACGTCACTACATTTATTAGTGAACAGGTGAAAAATGCAATAGGGAACTGGGAACCAACCAGTTCTTAAAGTGATAGATGCATAAAAAGTGCCATTAGTGCAATACATAATTGTGCAATAAATTAACCATATCAAAAAATACATTAAAAACAGAATCTAAATACAACACATTTGCTTTATATACAACTAGCTGTAGTACCCGGCTACGCCTGGGTTAATAAATAACTGCTGTTAGCTATAACAAAATAGAATTTGAATATGTCATATTAATGACCTGTAGGAAAATAGAAGCTGAGCTGTGATTGATTGCTATAGGCAGCCTAATAAATCTCCAGCCAACAGTAAACCCACCCCCTGGCAAGGCAGTATATGTTACCTCACGCATACACATAATAGACAGCTCATGTGACTGACATCTGCCTTAATTCCCTATTAGTGATGGGCGAATCCTAAATTACTCGGAATCGCTTGACTCTAGCGAGTCCGAGCCCAGGACTCGCTACTCGTTGCGAGTCTAGCGAGTCCAATGTTAATGAATGGGGAAGCGAGTAATAGCGAGTAGTGTGAGATTTACAAATCGCAGATGTGTCTCGGAAGCTTCAGCCTGAAGCAATCCGAGTTTTGTCATTTATTTGCATTGCTCGTTTACTTTGTAAGTAATCGCTGACTCGCACAGATAAGATCCTGTCTTCTCTGTGTTCTGGCTGCCCCAGCTCCAGGGTCCTAGAGCCTGCCTGCTGCCTGATGTAGTAGTGCTGAGATTGTTCTCAGTCTGCTCATTCCCTGTGTACAGACATGAATGTCTGTGCACAGAGATGATGTAGCAGAGCTGAGATTGTTCTCAGTCTGCTCATTCCCTGTGCATAGAGATCTATATATATGCACAGGGGATGTAGCAGAGAGGACATCGCGTTTTGGATTGCGTCGGACGGAAGAGGATTTTTTTAATTAAAGATGGAGTCCCTAATGGCTTTTTTTTTATTTCTAATAAAAAATTTTCTTTGTGTTGTGTTTTTTTAAAACAATTTAATAGAAATTCATGGCGGTCATGTCTAATATTGGCGTGACCGCCATAAATTTCGGGCTTAGGGCCAGCTGATAATACAAAGCTAGCCCTAACCCCTTTATTACCCAGCGTGCCACGCTACCAGGGCCGCTGGAAGAGCGGGGTTCAGCGCCAGAGGATGGCGCTTCAATGAACGCACCATCGTCTGGGCGGCTGCGGCTGCAATTTGCAGCGGGGGTGCCCAGAAAGCTTGGGCATCCCTGCGCTGCGGATTCCAGCCCCCAGCTGCTTAGCTGTACCTGGCTAGACATAGAAATTGCGCGGAGCCCCACGCATTTTTTTTAAATTATTTCATGAAATTCTGAGATTCTGATTCTGACTCTGAGACTCTGACTCTGAAATTCATGAAATAATTTAAAAAAATGCGTGGGGCTCCGCGCAATTTCTATGTCTAGCCAGGTACAGCTAAGCAGCTGGGGGCTGGAATCCGCGGCGCAGGGATGCCCAAGCTTTCTGGGCACCCCCCACTGCAATTGCAGCCCGCAGCCGCCCCAGAAGATGGCGCGTTCATTGAAGCGCCATCCTCTGGCGCTGAACCCCGCTCTTCCAGCGGCCCTGGTGGGTAGCACGCTGGGTAATAAAGGGGTTAATACCAGCTTTGTTATACAAGCTGGTATTAAGCCCGAGATTCTTATGTCAGCCACATTTGACCCAGCCACTAAGAATCTCCAATAAAGGGTTAAAAAACACAGAGAAAAATGTTTATTTGAAATTAAAAAAAAGCCATTAGGGACTCCATCTTTAATTAAAAAAATCCTCTTCCGTCCGACGTAGTCCAAAACGCGATGTCCTCTCTGCTCATCCCTGTGAATAGATAGATGTCTATGCACAGGGAATGAGCAGACTGAGAACAATCTCAGCACTGCTACATCATGTCTGTGAGCAGGTGGGCTCTAGGACCCTGGAGCTGCACAGAGAAGACAGGTGGACTCGGCTCGCAAAGAAACAGCAGTTACTTTGCGAGTTTCCCTGCTATCACTGGCACAGTAGCCAGTGATTACTCGCACGAGTCTAATGCAAACAATGGCAATCCTAGTTTTGTCAGCGTTTCTGACAAAACTAGGATTGATATTGATTTGCATTGGACTCGTGCGAGTAATCACTGGGAAACTCGCAGAGTACCGAGTCCTGCGAGTCCCTTACTACTCGCCGAGTAACGAGTCCTAGCGAGTAGATTCGCCCATCCCTATTCCCTATATGGCACATGTGTTGCACATTGGCTGTTTTTAATCAGATGTTTATGTTTGGAAAATAAAGATAGCACACGTATGAGGCGAGTTGTGTGAGGTGATTTGTGCACATCTGTGTCTGTCTGTGTGGTGTGTGTGTCCCTGGGGTGTGTATGTGTGTGTCCCTTGGGGGGGGTATGTGTGGTGTGTGTCTCTGTTGTGTGTGTCTCTTTGTGGTGTGTGTGTGTCCCTGTGGGGTGAGTGCATGTGTCCCTATAGGGTGTGTATGTGTGTGTGTCCCTGTGGGGGGGTCTGTGTGGTGTGTGTGTGTATCTGTGTTGTGTGTGTCTCTTTGTGGTGTGTGTCCCTGTGGGGTGAGTGCATGTGTCCCTATAGGGTGTGCATGTGTGTGTGTCCCTGTGGGGGGTGTCTGTGTGGGGTGTGTGTGTCTCTGTGTTGTTTGTGTCTCTGTGTGGTGTGTGTCTCTTTGTGGTGTGTGTGTGTCCCTGATGGGTGAGTGCATGTGTCCCTATAGGGTGTGTATGTGTGTGTGTCCCTGTGGGGGGGTCTGTGTGGTGTGTGTGTGTCTCTTTGTGGTGTGTGTGTCCCTGTGGGGTGAGTGCATGTGTCCCTATAGGGTGGCTATGTGTGTGTCCCTGTGGGGGGGGTCTGTGTGGTGTGTGTGTCTGTGTCATGTGTGTCTCATTGTGGTGTGTGTGTGTGTCCCTGTGGGGTGAGTGCATGTGTCGCTATAGAGTGTGTGTGTGTCCCCTTGGGGGTGTGTGTGTGTCTCTATGCTGTGTGTGTCTCTTTGTGGTGTGTGTGTGTGTGTTTGTCCGGGTGCGTGGTGAGTATCCAATGTTGGGGCTGCACCTTAGCGACTATACACTTGCTGTTACTCTTTGTGTGCGTGTGTTGTGTATACATGTCCCCGTGCATGGTGAATATCTCATGTTGGGGCCCCACCTTAGTGACTATATGCTGGTATGTGCTGTTAGTCTTTGGCACTATCATTAAGCCCCTCTCATTCACAACTGTCAACTGGTAACTGTCACTTTTTCCCCATTATGTAGATAGGGGCAAAATTGTTTGGTGAATTGGAATGCGTGGGTTTAAAATGTCGCCTCACAACATAGCCTGTGACGCTCCCAGGGTCCAGACGTAGGACTGTGCAAAATTTTGTCTCTATAGCTGACATCTGTCGATTTTCCTCCAACTCTTTTCCATTCACTTTGTCCCCATTATGTAGATAGGGGCAAAATTTTTTGGTGAACTGGAACGCACAGGGTTAAAATTTTGCCTCACAACATAGCCTATGACGCTCCCGGGGTCCAGACGTGCGACTGAGCAAAATTTTGTAGCTGTAGCTGGCAGCTGTCGATTTTCCTCCCACACGTTTCCTTTCCCTTTTTCCCCATTATGTAGATAGGGCCAAAATTGTTTGGTGAACTGGAACGCGCAGGGTTAAAATTTCGCCTCACAACATAGACCATGACGCTCCCGGGTCAAGACGTGCGACTGAGCAAAATTTTGTAGCTGTAACTGGCAGCTGTCGATTTCCTCCCACACGTTTCCTTTCCTTTCCCCATTATGTAGATAGGGCCAAATTGTTTGGTGAACTGGAACGCGCGGGGTTAAAATTTCGCCTCACAATAGCTATGACGCTCTCAGGTCCAGACTTGTGACTGTGCAAAATTGTCTCTATAGCTGACAGCTGTCGATTTTCCTCCAATATTTTTCCATTCACTTTTTCCCCATTTTGTAGATAGGGCCAAAATGGTTTGGTGAACTGGAACGCGCAGGGTTAAAATTTCGCCTCACAACATAGCCTATGACGCTCCCGGGGTCGAGACGTGTGACTGTGCAAAATTTTGTGGCTATAGTTGTGACGGTGTAAATGCCAATCCCGGATATACACACATACACACATTCAGCTTTATATATTAGATAATAAATTCACCTGCTCGATTAAATGAAAAGCCCTACACATAGAATATAATTAAGCTATTCCTCTCTATTCTGGTCCTAGATTTTTATATCTTAGTTTAACTAATATTATACACATTCTCCTTAGCGTATTAATATAAGTTCATCATTATATCCACTCATCAACCAAGAAAAACCTGTTCTTTTCAAAAATGACACCCTCATTAAGAAATCTCACTGTAATCAATTATTATTTTTACAGGAATACTGAGAGGTCATTTTTATCATTGAGGCTGGCCGGGCCTTGTGCCCTTAATTTGATGATCCATGACGCCTCTTTCTGTAACAGCAATCTATGCAAGTTGCCCCCTGACGGTGGTAAATTAACCTTCTCTAAACCGAGAAACCTAAGGACATCTACATTTCCATTATGTTCGACTCTTACGTGCTCTATCAATCTCGGGCAACCTTCTCCTGTTCGTACCGATTTCATGTGCTCCTTGAAGTGTACGTGTAAACAACGTATCGTTTTGCCGATATAAAAACGACCACATTCGCAGACCACCGTGTAAACAACAAATTTTGTTTTACAAGAAATAAATTCTCTTACAGTATGTACTTCTTGTCCTACTCTCACTGGATTAGAGGTTATGTGTTTAGCACAGAAATCACAATTACCACATTTAAAGTTACCCAAAGGCCGCCCCCTTTCCAACCAGTTTTTTTCCCTGGTCATTCGTCTCTGCACTATCATATCCCCGATATTCCTGCATCTCTTATGTGTTACCAAGGGCCGTCTTAATGCTACTTCCTTCAAATGCCTATCACTCTCTATCAAATACCAGTTCTTTGATATGGCAGATTTAATAGCTTTATCCATAGGTCCAAACTTAAAATTAAAGATGAACCTTTCCTCTTTCTTGTTCCCTACTGTTTTCCTCCCACCCTCCTTCCAAATATTGTCCACTTTTACAATGGCTTCATTTATCAAAGCTTCCGGGTAAGCCCTGTCGCACAATCGTTTCTTTAAATCCTGTACCAGTTCTTTATATCTTACTTCATCATTATTAATTCTCCTCAACCGCATTACTTGGTTAAATAGTAAGCCATTTTTTACGTGAAAGGGGTGGTTAGTATCATGGTAAAGTACTGACTTTGTAGCTGTTTTTTTACGAAAATTTTCCGTGATGATTTTACCATTTTGAATAAGACTCTAACGTCTAGAAATTCCAGAACGTCCCCTCCTAGTACTGATGAAAATTCCATATTCATTTCGTTCTCTCTATTAAGGTAATCAACAAAATCCCCAAAAACGTCATCTCCCCCATCCCATACCAAGATCCCATCATCTACATAGTGATAATATGTCTTGACATAACGCAAGTATGGGTTCTGTGTGGATTAGATATACTTATTTTCAAAAACACCAAGAAAAATATTAACTAGAGTGCACGCTACTGGCGTCCCCATCGCAGTTCCAACTCTTTGGGTAAACCATTGTTCTTCAAACTTGAAAGAATTGTTAGTTAATACAAATTTCAGGGCTTCCAGGATAAAATCTTGTAGCTCCTTAGTTTTGTCGGTAGTAGAGATGAGAGGTGTTTGATTCGATTTGTTTGCCAATCTCAAATTCGAGCTGTTTTGTGCGGTGTTCGAGGCATTCGTCGAATTAGAACAATTAACTAAATCCACACCTTGCCCAGGTCTCACTTTGGGTCAAGTAGCAGTGCCACTAAAAAAGAAGTAGTGTAGGCCACTTCTAATACAAACAACTACACCGCCTGTGTAGTCACTTACTTCTAGTTTTTAACTGCACCTTGCCCAGGTCTCACTTTGGGTCAAGTAACAGTGTTGGTTCAGTCACCTCTGCTTGATTTACATCCAGCTTTTTGTTGTCCAACAACTGTACAGTTTCAAATTTTGTCCCATACAAAATGAGCAAAATGAGTGGCAAAAGGCCTGCTGCTGGTGGAAATGGGAGTAGGCGTGGTAGAAAGGGAAAAAAAAGTTTGTGTCTGTGGGGTAGATGCTAAATCTACATTAACATCTACTGAAGAAAGGCAATCTTCCAGCCAAAGTAAGATGTCCACTTCTTTCCGAGGAGATTCTGATATGATCCCTTTCGTACGGACACGACTCAAACGACGATCGATACCAATTCTCGATGAGGCACAAAAAGAGCAGGCGCTTGAATGGATAGCAAGCGCTTCAGCAATGGGCTCTCCTCCACCTCAACTTCTACATCACAAATACACCAGTCCTCAGAGGTGTTACCCCAATCCCACTTGCTTCCGCACAGCTCCCAAGTCTCCAGCCACCCATCTGAGTATGGGGTAAGACAGATGGTTGAGTATGCATCGCTCTTCTCTCATACTATAGCCTGGGAATCAGAGGTCTGCTCAAAAGCTTTTGTGAGTCAAGACGAAGAAATTATCTGCACTGATGCCCAGAAGCTTTTGGAGTCGGATCCAGGCCCAGATAAAGAAGGGTCTGAGCAAGCATAATGTAGACCCTCATTCATAAACTGTGAACGGCACCTTGGAGATCTTGTGAGCCCTTCCACGTAAGACTCCTCCTGTGCTTCCTTCCCCTCCTCTAGTGCCACCACCTGACTCTGAATACTGTTTAAAGTGTGCTCCAGTATGGAAATGACGGGAATAGTCATGCTGATAATGGCATCATCATCACTAAACATCTTCGTCAACATTTCAATACTGTACAGAATGGTGCATAGGTCATTCATTTCAGACCACTCCAACTGTGTGATGTGCCACCTCTGGATCTCGTAGGCCCAGGTTATACGTCATGACTTATTACACCAGGTCTCGTCGGTGCTGCCACAGTTGCTGCAAAATGTGTTGAGTTGAATTCCATCGTGTCGGCACATCGCATTTCAGCCAGTGAACTGGCAGGCCGAACGACTTCTGTAGAGATGCAAGGCGTTGATCTGCAGGATGCGAACAGCGGAAGTGAGCACACAGCGACCGTGTCCTCTGCTTAACACCATCTAGGCCCGGATAGTGTGCAAAACTTGGCTGGACAACCAGGTTTAAGATGTGAGCTATGCAAGGCACGTGTGTCATACTTCCCCGGCGGAGGGCTGCACCCAGCATTGTCGCACACGGCCTTCCCTGGCTGCAGGTTCAGGGGAAACAAGCATTGATGAAACTCGGTCTCCACAGCTGACCACAAATCCTCAGCTGTGTGACTCATATTTCCCAGACATTTCAAGGTAAAGACCGCCTGATGCCCTGCCATCATAGTAAGGAGGTGTGCAGGATTCCTTGTGCGCAGTTAGAACGCGGGTGGCATTACCAGACAGGCTTTGGGTGCAGGTGGACCGAGACGAGGTTGAGGAGCCAGAAGGAGTGGAGGAACTTATACATACAGAGGATTGACGCACAACTCGTGGGGATGGCAAGACTTGAGCAGCAGCCCTTTCTCCTGCTGTCTTCATAGTTACCCAGTGCACAGTCACCGCCATGTAACGCCCCTGTCCATGCTTACTGGTCCAAGGTCTGTGGTGAAAAGCACCCTGTCATACACAGAGTTTCTTAAGGAGGCGGTGATTTTGTGTGCGACATGCCGGTGTAGCACAGGCACAGCTTTCTTGAGAAGTAGTGGCGACTGTGCATCTGGTACTGGGGCACTGCAATGGACACAAGGTCTCAAAAATCCTCTGTGTACAACAGGCGAACACGAAGCATTTCTGTAACCAACAGCTTGCAGATGTTGAAATTCAACCTCTTAGCTTTGTCATGGCCAGAAGGAAGTGGTCTATTACTTGTCCACATCTGAGGGACCGAGGACTGGCTGCTGTGCTGAGACACGGTTGAGTAGGGTGTCCCAGACAAACTGTTGGTCTGTGAGGAAGGTGCAGGCGGACATATAATGTTGCCTTCATCCAAAGGTGGTGCTCTTGATGTCTGACAGCGCTCAATACCAGCAGGTGTTTTCACTTCCAAAAGAACTGAAGACCTTCTAATCACACTGGCTCTTGCAGGTAAAGGTGGAAGGTCTGCATCCAAAAGCATGTGTGACTGATGTCCCCACAGTCACAGAGGATGAAGAGACAGCGGATGCACTTGATGGGCCAGTCGGTGGTTGTCCCAGCCTGCTAGGCTGCATTGTAGCACAGTGAGCTTCCCACTGCGGCTTTTGCTTCATATCCATGTGACGGTTCATGCATGAACTACTCAAAGTATAGATTTTTTGGCCTCTACTTAGATTTTGGTTACAAATCTTACAGATCTTACATATAACATGGGGAGACTAAAGGCTTGTGGATTTTGGAATGTGCTGCATGAAAGTCACCTCACCAACCATTTTAAGCTTGCAACTGCAGGGCAATTGATGCCACTGAAGTGGTGTCTGGGCCCAAATTTTTGGAAAAAATTGATACTCTTGTTGTAGTCCCCTAAATGTGACACAATGCTCAGCATGTGCACGAGGCCTTACAGATGCTGAGGTAAAAAACATGAAATACTCATCGCCTGCACAAGGCCTTACAGATAGTGAAGTAAAACTCAGCAAGTTCTCCTCGTCTGAACGCAGCCTTACAGATACTGAAGTAAAACTCACCAAGTTCTCTCGCTATCCATTTGTCTGAACATGGCCTTACAGATACTGAAGTAATTCTCACCTAGTTCTCCTCGTCTGAACATGGCCTTACAGATAGTGAAGTAAAACTCACCAAGTTCTCCTCTTCTGAGCATGGCCTTACAGATAGTGACGTAAAACTCACCAAGTACTCATCGTCTGAACGTGGCCTTACAGATACTGAAGTAAAACTCACCAAGTACTCATCGTCTGAACATGGCCTTAATAAAACTGAAGTAAAACTCTCCAAATACTCATCGTCTGCATGATGCCTTACAAATACTGGAGTAAAAACGGATTTTAGAGGGGCATGACATGCCTATATCTGTGTTTTCCATGTGTTTGTTGTGTGTTTTGAGCAGTTTGCCACCTTTTGGACACCTTAGAAGGTGTTTTCTATGTGTTTGTATGTGTTTGTGTTTGCCTGCCATTGTTTTCAATGGGGTTCGAAGTTGTTCGACGAACACACATCAAACTCGACGAATCGAATCGAATTCGAACATCGGGGTTGGGGCTCATCTCTAGTCGGTAGCTTTCAGAACTTCCCGTACTGTATCTATGGCAAGTTCTTGGGGGATTCTAGTATATAAATTTACTTCATCAATAGATGCCAGATTGAATCCTTCTTGCCAATCTACGTCCCTCAGCAGGTCAATAAGAATTTATTATTGTACAGTCATGGCCAAAAGTTTTGAGAATGATACAAATATTAATATTAATTTTAACAAAGTCTACTGCTTCAGTTTTTCTAATGGCAATTTGCATATACTCCAGAATGTCATAAAGAATGATCAGCTTAACAGCAATTACTTGCAAAGTCAATATTTGCCTAGAAAATGAACTTTAACCCCCAAAACACATTTCAACATCATTGCAGTCCTGCCTTAAAAGGAGCAGCTAACATCGTTTTAGTGATTGTTCCATTAACACAGGTGTGGGTGTTGATGAGGACAGGGCTGGCGAACAATCAGTCATGATTAAGTAAGAATGACACCACTGGACACTTTAAAAGGAGTTAACCATGGTTATCTCTAAAGAAACACGTGCAGCCATCATTGCACTGCACAAAAATGGCCTAACAGGGAAGAGTATCGCAGCTACAAAGATTGCACCTCAGTCAACAATCTATCGCATCATCAAGAACTTCAAGGAGAGAGCTTCCATTGTTGTCAAAAAGGCTCCAAGAAAGACCAGCAAGCGCCAGGACCGTATCTTAAAACTGTTTCAGCTGCGGGATCGGACTACCAGCAGTGCCGAGCTTGCTCAGGAATGGCAGCAGGCTGGTGTGAGTGCTTCTGCACGCACTGTGAGGAGTAGACTCTTTGAGCAAGGCCTGGTTTCAAGGAGGGCAGCAAAGAAGCCACTTCTCTCCAGAAACAACATCAGGGACCGACTGATATTCTGCAAAAGGTGCAGGGAGTGGACTGCTGAGGACTGGGGTAAAGTCATTTTCTCTGATGAATCCCCTTTTCGATTGTTTGGGACATCTGGAAAACAGCTTATTTGGAGAAGAAGAGGTGAGTGCTACCACCAGTCTTGTCTCATGCCAGCTGTAAAGCATCCTGAAACCAATCATGTGTGGGGTTGCTTCTCAGCCAAGGGAATCGGCTCACTCACAGAGATGGGTGGACAAACAAAAACCAACAAATTCTGGCAAAATGCAAGCATTGATTATGCAAGAATGGACTGCTATCAGTCAGGATTTGGTCCAGAAGTTGATTGAGAGCATGCCAGGGAGAATTGCAGAGGTCCTGAAGAAGAAGGGTCAACACTGCAAATATTGACTTGCTGCATTAACTCATTCTAACTGTCAATATAACCTTTTGGTACTCATAATATGATTGCAATTATATTTCTGTATGTGATATAAACATCAGACAAACACAAATAAAAACCAGAGAGCAGCAGATCATGTGAAAATATAATTTTGGTGTCATTCTCAAAACTTTTGGCCATGTCTGTACAGCTCTGGGGAGTCACAGGGGTCGAGACCCGGCTCCGTGACCCTGGGTTCAGTTTAAAAAAGGGAGTTCTCTGACGTGGAAGTTTAAGGGGATGATGAAAGGGGTAGTTATTCGTGACGCCACCCGTGGTATGTGGCTATTAGCGGCCACCGCTGCTGTAGAACCTCGGGTGATGATGGGCGAGCAGCTGGGATAGAGCAGCTCCCCAAAGGCGGAGCAGATCCCTGGGCAGTAGATGTGGTAAGGGTGTAGGGTGCAGGATGACGGGCGCAAAGCAACAGACAGACTCACGGTTTGTTGGTTCCTCAGTCCGCAAAGCAACAGACAGACTCAGTTTGTTGATTCCTCAGTTCTTTTACTGGTGCACTGTAACTCCAATAGGTGATGAAATGCTGAGTCCTTGCACATGAGAGCAACTCGGGGGTTCTCCTTACCTGGCAACTTCTGAAGGCCTCCCTACTGCGCTTTGTGTGTGGGCTCCTGCTGCTGCATAAGCTGAACTGCTGGCCCTCGCTCTCTCCTGCTAGGTGCCGGTATGGCAGGCAACTTGAGTCCTTCTCTAGCCCCTCGTCTCAGGCGGATGTCCCTGGGCTCTCTATACGGCTTTGCCTCCGGGCACAGTGTGGCTGGGGACTTGGAATCCCCCACCTTCCGATATTGCCTGCCGGGTCATTAGGCCCTGTACAGCCTTGGACTCCAGTGTGAGCACAATACCACTCCGCTGAACAGGTTCCTCTCCTCTCCCTCAGACCCTTGCCTTGGGCCCTCACGCTGAGTTAGCTATCCTGGGACAAGCTTAGTATAGCTACCAGTCCACCAGGACATCTTCCTCAGTCCTCATAGGAACTGAACTAACTCCGCCCCAGACCAGCATTTATAGGGGAGCTCACCCTGAAGCTGGGTCTTGGTCTCCCCCTCCAGGCCTGCAGGCAAAAAGGTGTTGTGTGCTTTGGGTTTTGCCTGGTGTGAAGTCCCTCCATTGCTCTCAAGCGTAACACTACCACCCGGGAGCGATAATGACACTGCGGCACTTAGACCCTGGGGTGCCACAATTACATCACCTGAAATGCTCCGCCTATTTAATCTTATCGTGTCATACATTCTGTGTGATGCACTTTCCGTATCTAATCCCAGCATGCGATGCAGAGATGCATATCAAATCCTAACATGTGATACACTCTGTTTATCTAATCCCAGCATGTCATACAGTGCACATATCTAACTACAGCAAATGTAACACTCAGCATATCTAACCTCAGAACATGATATGGTGAGCGGCACCAACTAACAGAATCAGCGCTGTTAGCCATCCTCAGTGACACTGTCAACTTGTTAGTATTACATTGCAGTCACCAACAAAATGTCTCTGTACTGTAATCTTAAACTTCAGACTTTCGTATACTTTTACAAATACCCAGAAAGTGAAGTGAGGAGTGGCCTCACGACATCAGACCCACCCACTTTTACTACAGTTGTAATGTGAGTTGGAAGTATACTAGGTTTTCACGACAAATGTAAGCAGTGTTTAAAAGTAGAAAATATCAAAGCTTTTCAAATAATTTTTCTTATTTTATACCATGAAAAAAAGTAGATATTTAAAAAAATCTATCTATCTTCTTTCTATCTAATATATAATATATATGCAAGCATTGATTATGCAAGAATGGACTGCTATCAGTCAGGATTTGGTCCAGAAGTTGATTGAGAGCAGCCAGGGAGAATTGCAGAGGTCCTGAAGAAGAAGGGTCAACACTGCAAATATTGACTTGCTGCATTAACTCATTCTAACTGTCAATATAACCTTTTGGTACTCATAATATGATTGCAATTATATTTCTGTATGTGATATAAACATCAGACAAACACAAAAACCAGAGGGCAGCAGTTTATTCATTTATTTATTTACTAGCTGTGAGCCCGATTCTAAAGAATCGGGAGTCTAGAATCTGTATATAATTTTTTTAAGAGTTGTAAATAATAGACTTAAACACCAGATATATGACTAAGTAGGCGATGTAGGGAAAACTGTGAGGGTAGCAATATAGTGGAGGTGTAGAAAGAGTTAATGTCCGACTAACAGGACTATAACAGAGTAGGAACTTATAATGATATCAAAAATGGTATTGAAGGAGTTAATGTGCCACAGGCACTCCCACAACAGACTCAGCGCTGTAAATTATATCCAAAATGGTGTTCAAGGGGTTAATGTAGCAGTGGCAGTAGTTATAAACACTACCAAATATGCAGTTAATGCTGAACTGGTATATAATGGGTTAATTTGCAGTGTGATTACAACTATACACTGTGTAATAGAAATAACAGCAATAATGGAATATAAGGGGTTAATGTTCCTACTGGGAGTAGTAATAGAGACTACAAAGTATGGAGTTAAGGGAGAAATGGTATAGAAGGGGTTAACTTTGTAGTGGCAGTACAACTACACACTGTGTTATAGAAATTACAGAAAAAACGGAATGTAAGGGGTTAATGTTGCTACTGTCATGAGTATAATGAGAGAAGCGCCTCACTGCCCATTGAGATGCATGGAGGACTTAGGGTATGTGCACATCAGTCGTTTTGTGGGCTGCTTTTGGACGTTTTCCGTCGGCGTTTTCCGCTCAGTTTTATGTTAATTTATGTTAATCCTACCCTCAGGTTGGATTAACATGCTAGTCAATGGAGTTTAGAAAACGCTGTGTACATTACAACGTTTTTCTTCTGGTCGTTTTCAGTGAAATCTGGGTTTTTCCTCCGGTTTCCAAATATAGAGCAAGTGACTTCTGTCCTCCGTTTTTCCACCGGTTTCAGCTGAACAAGTGCACTAAAAACTCAGTTTTAAAACCGCTCAGAAAAAACGCCGACAAAACGCTTAAAACCGGGCGTAAAACGAGCAAAAAACGAGCAAAAAACGAGCAAAAAACTAGGACACTGCTGAGCACAGAAAACTCAGTTTCTGCCAGTGTCCACCGGTTCCCGGTCGGTCTGCAGAAATGCAGAACCGACTGATGTGCACATAGCCTAAGAGTTTGAAATTTAGTGCTGTAAGTGAGGCGCGAAGGTCATTGGTCGGTGTGTGCTGGTGCCGACCAATGAGCTTCGCGCCTCACTTACAGCGGTAAATTTGAAACTCAAAGTCCTCCATGCATCTGAATAGGAAGGGAGGCGCAAAGCTGATTGGTCGGTGTGTGCTGTGGCCGACCAATGAGCTTGGCGCCTCACTTACAGGAGAGAGGGAGAGGGATTTACTAATAGGGGAGTGTGGTGAAATGAATTGTGTGTATAGAGGTGGCTCAGTGGTTAGCACTGCGCGGTGGCTCAGTGGTTAGCACAGCGTGGTGGGTCAGTGCTTAGCACTGCGCGGTGGCTGAGTGGTTAGCACTGGGCGGTGGCATAGTGGTTAGCACTGCGCGGTGGCTCAGTGGTTAGCAGTGAGTGCGGTGGCTCAGTAGTTAGCAGTGAGTGCGGTGGCTCAGTGGTTAGCAGTGAGTGCGGTGGCTCAGTGGTTAGCAGTGAGTGCGGTGGCTCAGTGGTTAGCAGTGAGTGGGTGGCTCAGTGGTTAGCAGTGAGTGCGTGAGATGGTACGCAGTCGTGTGGTTAGAGTGGTCAGTGCAGCGGCGTGGCAGAGTGGTCAGCGCAGCGGCGTGGGCAGAGTGGTCAGCGCAGCGGCGTGGGCAGAGTGGTCAGCGCAGCGGCGTGGGCAGAGTGGTCAGCGCAGCGGTTGGGGGCAGAGTGGTCAGCGCAGCGGCTTGGCAGAGTGGTCAGCGCGCGTGTGGGCAGAGTGGTCAGCGCAGTGCCATGGGCAGAGTGGTCAGCGCAGCGGCGTGGGCAGAGTGGTCAGCAGACACATACACACACACATACACACACTTCGCTATACTTACCACCGGACCTGCATCTTCCCCGGCACGTGGATCCTGAGTCGAAATATCGCTGCCCCCGGACGACTGGATCGAATATTGGGTCTGGGAAGTCTGGGGAGACTTACCGGACGCCATCTTGAAGAAAGTATGTTGGCTGCCGCGGACGACTGGATCCAATATGTCCGGGAAGTTTGGCGAGACTTCTTGGACGCTATATTGGATCCAGTAGTTCGGGGGCGGCGAGATGTCGACTGAGGATCCAGGCGGCGGACGCAGGGGCAGTGGTAAGTATAGCGTAGTGTGTCTGTGTTTGTGTGTGTGTGTATGTGTATGTGTGTGTAGAAAGTGACGGAAGTGCGGACAAAGTGCCGGAAGTGCGGACAAAGTGACGGAAGTGCGGAGAATGTGACGGAAGTGGCTACATACACACACACATATATACACATACTGTACATTGCATATGGAGGGGTGAGGAGAGGTGCGGCTGGAGGGGTGAGGAGAGGTGCGACTGGAGGAGTGAGGAGAGGTGCGGCTGGAGGAGTGAGGTGAGGTGCGGCTGGAGGGGTGAGGAGAGGTGGCGCTGGAGGGGTGAGGGGAGGTGGGCGCTGGACGGGTGAGGAGAGGTGCGGATGGAGGGGTGAGGAGAGGTGCGGCTGGAGGGGTGAGGAGAGGTGGCGCTGGAGGGGTGAGGAGAGGTGGCGCTGGAGGAGTGAGGAGAGGTCCGGCTGGAGGGGTGAGGAGAGAGGAGGCTGGAGCGGCGACATCACCGCTCGGTACACCTGTCCTCCTCTAGGCTGCACACCTCTCTGTCTTCTTTCAGGCTGCACACCAGCTGGCTCCGTATCCTCAGGGCTACTTGGCCTACTGGTGGCGGTCCGGCACAGGGCTTACCCCGGAGGCTCGGGCCAGTCTAGGAGCGGAGGCCGATCCGTGCGGCCGCCATTTCGCTGAGAGCTATCAACAGCCCCGGGCACCGGAAGTGAGGGGGAGGAGCTTGCACCTGTGAAACTGGCGGGAGCGAGCGTGAGGCACTCGGGAGACGACCGGCATTAGACGGTCATCTCCCGAAGTGGTGTGTGGCGGGCGGGAGCCGACCGGCTAACGCCGCTCATTTCATGGCCGTGATGTGTGTGTGTTTTGGGCAGTGTAGGGGCGGGCGTAAGCGTAGCGGGGCTGCCTGAGTCCCGGTCTGCTTAGGGGCCCATGTTGGTCCCCCCTGGGCGTGTGTAGCGCTGTGGTGACGGCACTTTGGCTATGACAAAGTGACGGAAGTGGTGAGCAAAGTGACGGAAGTGAGCCTTCGGGTTTTATATATATTAGATATACATATAGCAGCGCTATGGTATATGGTGGTACATTAAATGACAAGTATAGCAATGCTATGGTATATAGGGGTACATTAGAGGACATGTATAGCAGCACTGTGGTATATGGCGGTACTTTACAGTACATGTATATCAGCACTATAGTATATGGCGGTACATGACATGTATAGCAGCACTATAGTATATGGCGGTACATTAAAGTACATGTATAGCAGCACTATAGTATATGGCGTACATTAGAGTACATGTATAGCAGCACTATAGTATATGGCAGTACATTACAGTACGTGTATAGCAGCACTATAGTATATGGCGGTACATTACAGCACATGTATAGCAGCACGATGGTATATGGCGGTACATTACAGTAGATGTATATCAGCACTATAGTATATGGCGGTACATTAGATGTATAGCAGCGCTATAGTATATGGCGGTACATTACAGTACATGTATAGCAGCACTATAGTATATGGCGGTGCATTAGAGTAGATGTATAGCAGCACTATAGTATATGGCTTTACATTACAGTATGTGTATAGTAGCACTATAGAATATGGCGGTGCATTACAGCACATGTATAGCAGCACGATGGTATATGGCGGTACATTACAGTACATGTATAGCAGCACTATGGTATATGGCGATACTCCGGTCCCCGCGGCTCCCCGCTTCTCCACAGTAAAAATAAAAAAAATCCTCAGTGAGGATACTCACCTGGGCGGCGGCTCGCTCCACCTCCATCTTCTAGGTAGTACAGGCGTTTAGGACCTGTGGTTGCCTGGGAAACCGATCAGCTGATTGGTCACATGAGCGCTAACTGCCGGGGGGCAGGATGGAGTAGGGTATCAGGATGGTGACGGGGGGTGGGGGGGCAGGATTGTGTTGGGGGGCAGGATAGCAGGTGGGCAGGATGGAGCCGGGGGGCGGGGGCAGGATGGAGGCGGAGGGGGGGGCAGGATGGAGGCGGAGGGGGGCAGGATGAAGCCGGAGCAGGATGGAGGCAGAGGGGGAGCAGGATGGAGGCAGAGGGGGGGCATGATGGAGGCAGAGGGGGGGCAAGAAGAGGGGGGGGGCAGGATGGAGGGAGAGGGCAGGATGGAGGCGGAGAAGGATGGTGGTGGGGGGGGTAGGGTTGGATAGTGGGGAGCGGGGCAGGATGGAGCCGGAGGAGCAGGATGGTGGCGGGGGGGCAGGATGGAGTGAGCAGGGCAGGATGGGGCGAGCGAGGCAGGATGGAGCCGGAGGAGCAGGATGGGGGGGGGCAGGATGGAGTGAGCAGGGCAGGATGGAGCGAGCGAGGCAGGATGGAGCCGGAGGAGGAGGATGGGGGGGGGCAGGGTGGAGCGAGCACACTTGCAGACACATGCATCATGTACACAGCACACCTGGACGCACATGCATCATGCACACAGCATACCTTCAAGCACATGTATCATGCACACAGCAGACAGCTCTGTAAGTTGGCGCTCATGTATCATGCACACAGCAGACGTGCACACACATGTATCATGCACACCTGCACACACATGCATGATGCACACGGCACACACGCATCATGCACACAGCACACACATGTATCATGCACACAGCACACATACATCATGCACACAGCACACCTATGCATCATGCCCCACACACCTGCACACACTGCATCATGCAGACAGCCACACATGCATCATGCACACAGGTTGAACGTTGCGCTCATGTATCATGCAGACAGCACAACTGCACACACGTGTCATGCAGACCTGCACATACATGCATCATGCAGACGGCACCCTGCACACACATGCATCATGCACACAGCAGACCTGCACACACATGTATCATGCACACAGCACACCTGCACACACATGCATCACACATGATGCATGTGTGTGCATGATGCATGTGTGTGCATGCTATACCATGTGTGTGCAGGTGGCCATGATGCATGTGTGTGCAGGTGTGCATTATACATGTGTGTGCTGTGTGCATGATACATGTGTGTGCTGTATGCATGATGCATGTGTGTAGTGTGTGCATGATACATGTGTGTGCTGTGTGCATGATACATGTGTGTGGTGTATGCATGATGCATGTGTGTGCCTTGTGCATGATGCATGTGTGTGCTGTGTGCATGATGCATGTGTGTGCTGTGTGCATGATACTGTGTGTGCCATGTGCATGATGCATGTGTGTGCAGGTGTGCATGATACATGTGTGTGCACGTCTGCTGTGTGCATGATACATGAGCGCCAACTTAAAGAGCTGTCTGCTGTGTGCATGATACATGTGTGTGCTGTATGGATGATGCATGTGTGTGGTGTGTGCATGATACATGTGTGTGGTGTATGCATGATGCATGTGTGTGCTGTATGCATGATACATGTGTGTGCTGTTGCATGATGCATGTGTGTGCTGTGTGTGATGCATGTGTGTGCTGTGTGCTTGATGCATGTGTGTGCTGTGTGCATGAAGCATGTGTGTGCTGTGTGCATGATGCATGTGTGTGCTGTGTGCATGATACATGTGTGTGCTGTATGCATGATGCATGTGTGTGCTGTGTGCATGATGCATGTGTGTGCTGTATGCATGAAGCATGTGTGTGCTGTGTGCATGATGCATGTGTGTGCTGTGTGCATGATACATGTGTGTGGTGTATACATGATGCATGTGTGTGCTGTGTGCATGATGCATGTGTGTGCTGTATGCATGATGCATGTGTGTGCTGTGTGCATGATACGCACAATGATCATGCACATGAGCACATGCATCATGCAGACAGCGACACATGCATGCATGCACACAGCACACACATGCATCATGCACACAGCAACACATGCATCATGCAACAGCAGCACACATGCATCATGCACACAGCACACACATGCATCATGCACACAGCACACACATGCATCATGCACACAGCACACACATGCATCATGCACAAGCACACACATGTATCATGCACACAGCACACACATGCATCATGCACACACACACACATGATCATGCACCAGCACACATGCATCATGCCACAGCACACACATGCTTCATGCACACAGCACACACATGCATCATGCACACAGCACACACATGCATCATTGCACACAGCACACACATGCATCATGCTAACACACACACATGTATCATGCACACAGCACACACATGCATCATGCACACAGCACACATGCTATCATGCCACACACACACATGCACAAGCATCATGCATAACACACACACACACATGTATCATGCACCACAGCACACACACATGCATCATGCCACAGCACACACATGCATCATGCACACAGCACACACACATGCATTCATGCACACAGCCCAAAACACATGCATGATGCACACAGCACACACATGTATCATGCACACAGCACACACATGCATCATGCAAACACCACACACATGTATCATGCACACAGCACACACATGCATCATGCACACAGCACACACATGCATGCACTGCACACAGTCACACACACTGCCGATCATGCACACAGCACACACATGATCATGCACACAGCACACACATGCATCATGCACACAGCACACACATGTATCATGCACACAGCTCCACACATGCATCATGCACACAGCACACACATGCATGATGCACACAGCACACACATGCATCATGCACACAGCACACACATGTATCATGCACACACTCCACACATGCATCATGCATACAGCACACACATGTATCATGCACACAGCACACACATGCATGATGCACACAGCACACACATGCATCATGCACACAGCACACACATGTATCATGCACACACTCCACACATGCATCATGCACACAGGTCTTAAACTTGCCGCTCCCGGCGCCGCGCGGCAGGCAGGAAGCAGCGGCTCCTTCAGCACAGCCGCTTGCACAGATGGATGGTGCGGCCCTGGGCAGGGTGAGCAAGGGGGGCCGCGAGAAGCGGAGAGGGCAGGGGGGGGCGGAGAGGGGCAGGAGGACCGGGGGGAGCGCGGGCAGGAGACGGGAGTACCCGGGGGGAGCGCGGGCAGGAGACAGGAGGAGCCGGGGGGGAGCGCGGGCAGGAGACAGGAGGACCGGGGGGGAGCGCGGGCAGGAGACAGGAGGACCGGGGGGAACGCGGGCATTAGACAGGAGGACCGGGGGTAGGGGAGAGAGAGAGTGTCCCGGACATTGTAAGTGAAGCAGACTCGCAAAGCCATTGTGAGTGAGGCTTTGCGAGTAACTGGAGGGACATTGTAAGTGAAGCAGACTCGCAAAGCCATTTCGAGTGAGGCTTTGCGAGTAACTGGAGGGTATTCTGTGCAGACTCGCAAAGCTTGCGAGTTAGGCTTTGGGAGGCAGCCACGTTCACGACGACGGAAGTAGCGCCGAATATGACGGAAGTGAGCTACGGCAATTATATATTAGAATAAAGGCTCCCTTGTCTTGTAGCCTTACAAGTATTATCATGCCTCCCACAGAGCCCTCCAAATATTATAATGGCTTCCATGTAGTATAATTGTCTCCATATAATATAATGCACCCCCATAGTCCTCCATATAGAATGCACCACCACAGTCCTCCATATAGTATATTGTACCCCATAGTCCTCCAAATAGCATATTGCACCCCCACAGTCCCCCATGTAGAAAAATGTACCCCACAGTCCTCCATCTAGAATAATGCACCCCGACAGTCCTCCATTTAGTATAATGCATGCCACAGTCCTTCATATAGAATAATACACCCCCACAGTCCTTCGTATAGTATATTGCATCCTTAAAGCATGACATATAGTACAATACAGCTCCACAGTCCTCCATATAGTATAATGCACCCCAAAAGTCCTCTGTATTGTATAATGCACCCCAAAATTCCTCCATATAGAATAATGCACTGCCAACAGTCCTCCATATAGTATAATGCATCCCCACAGTCCTCCATATAGTATAATGCAGCCCCAAAATTATCCATATAGTATAATGTACCCACACAGTCCTCCATATAGTATAATGCACCCCCATAGTACTCCATATTAGTATAATGGGCCCCCGTTGTCCTCCTATATTATGTTGCACATTACATAGTTTCCCATCAGTGTACTCACTGATAAAAAAAAAAGTAAATACTCACCTCTCTTCTCGCTGCTCCGGTCTCAGCATCTGCTCTACTGCTCTACATGTCTCAGCGCAGTGGGGCTCAGTGATGACATCATCTTGCCCCGCCATGCTGAGATGCCGAGGGCGGACAGCAGCGGTCGGGACTCTGGAGAAGAATGCTACTGGCAGAGGAGGCTGGGACTATAGGAGTGGGAGCAGCATCCGCGCGGAGCTTCCACTGGTACACACACCTTGTACGTACACGGCTCCGCATGCCCCGTACATATATGGCTTTGCTCCGTACACCCTGTACACATACTGCTCTGCTCCCTACACCCCCTACACACCCGGCTTTGCTCTGTACATCCCGTACACACCCGACTCCGCTCCATACACCTCATACACACTCGGCTTCGCTCTGTACACCTCATAAACACCCAGCTACGTTCCATACACCTTGTACACACCCGGCTCGGCTCCTCGTATGCTGCCGCCAGAGGTGGCTAGGACTATAGGAGTGAGAGCAGCATCCGCGGGGAGCTACCACTAGTACACACATTGTATGCTCTGCATGCTCCATACATACATGGCTCTGCTCCGTACATTAAGTACACATGCGACTCTGCTCTGTATGCCCTGTACACACACGTCTCCTCTCTGTACATCCTGTACACACGCGGCTCCGCTCTGTACACCCTGTACACACGCGGCTCTGCTCCGTACACCCTGTACACACGCGGCTCCGCTCAGTACACCCTGTACACACGCGGCTCCGCTCCGTACACCCTGTACACATGCGGCTCTGCTCCGTACACCCCGTACACACGCGGCTCTGCTCCGTACACCCCATACACACGCGGCTCTGCTCCGTACACCCCGTACACACGCGGCTCTGCTCCGTACACCCCGTACACACGCGGCTCCTCTCCGTAACCCTCGTACATACCTGGCTCCTCTCTGTACACTTCGTACACACTTGGCTCTGCTCGTATGCCTTGTACACACACACGGCTCCGCTCCATACACCCCGTACACACGCAGCTCTGCTCCATATACCTAGCAGACTCTCGGCTCTGCTACATCCACTCTGTAAATTCCAACTGACCCCACACAAACTTCACCTCATCCACTTCTTCACCTCTTCACTTCATCCTGTACGGTGGAGGCCTGCATACACGGAGGTGCTGATCATGTGATCCCTGTCTCCTCCCCTCCATTGTTTGTAATTGCTTAGGGTGATTTTATTTCAAACAATGAGGTGCAGATGGTGAGCATAAAGCTCTGTTAACACAGACACTGTGTCATTCCCAGCCAAGGCACGGACTGTGCTGGCAGACAAAAATACCGCTCCTGTGAGGACCTATCCCATGGATACCAGGACACATATTTAAGCTAAGGACTTAATTTACTTCTGATTCTAAAACTATCTATTTTACAGGATAGAATCTATCTTACCCTCCTTACCAAGGAAGGCTACAAAGAGTCCATTAGGGATTTATACCAGTACAATACTTCAAGGTATGAGGGATAAATAGGTAACCACCTGGAATATAATCTAATACCTTCTATATACTTAATTTTACATCATGGGCTAGTATGTTGCAGGAATAAGTGACAATCCTGTATCTCACCACAAGGACTCAATACACAAACTCCATGAGGATAATAAGATTCCTGGGATCACATCTTTCACATACAGGACCTTAAGTGGAGCCCTCAATATTTTGAACCTATACAGGTACTTTGAACTGCTAATTAACCACATTTAGACAACTTTGACATGATGTTTATAGTATTTTCTTGATATAGGACCAAGATATATTCCTATATAAAGGTACCTGGATCAATCCCTATAGACACACGACGGCAGGTAACATGCCATATATCTAATCAATATTGATACATCAACTTCTCCACTTCCCTTCTCTTTTTGGTTACCATATCCTTTAATCCTCCATCTACAAGTATTAATCCTCAGCAATATAGCTGTTTAAAGGGCCATTGATTGATTCTCCATATATAATTGTACATATCTGTATATATCTGTTTTCTTTACACTTGTATATACTTCCCTGAACAAATTTGTAAAAAGTTGTTTCATTTTTTATCTATAGTGACGTTGTGATAAAGGCCTGTAGTGGGACTTAATGTTAACATCCTGCTAAAGTCACCATCTGCACCGCATTGTTTGAAATAAAATCACCCTAAGCAACTACAAACACTGTGCGAGTGCATTAATTGAACTCTAATCTAGAGTGTGGGTCATTTGACCCTTTTAATTGCACCGCCGATAAGATCACGAGAGTGAGTGCTGGTCAGTAAACGTTTTGACTCCTCCCCTCCATTGACATCATCACAGGTCCTGTAAGTGTGCGGCTCTAGAGGTGGACTCACACTGTGGGGGGTGGGTGTAACGCAGCGGCGGCGGTGGCAAGGACTATAGGAGAGGGAGCGGCATCTGCAGGGGGCCGCGCTACCACCAGGCACCCCTGCGGATGCCGCCCCGTCTACTAGCAGGGTTCCCAGCCTGAGGCAGACACATCATGTCGCCTCATGGATGCTTCGGCCCTGCCAACACTGCTCAGTCCCGCGGTGCCATCTCCCCCTTTTACCACATTTTTTGTTTAAGATCTTTTTTTCCCTATTTTTACTTCTAAAACCTGGGTGCTTCTTATGGTCTGGTGTGTCTTATAGTCCAAAAAATACGGAAGCCCAAGGGGCTGTATCATAGTTGATGAAAGAAGCAGGCCTCAAGGGCCAAACAATTATGAAGCTAGGACTACTAGGACTACTAGCATAGTTTTTGCAGTGTCCAATGTGCAGGCATAGTCATAGTGTCTCCAAAAATTAGCCCAAGGGGCTGTATCATGGTTAATGAAGGAAACAGGCTTCAAGGGCCAAACAATTATGATGCAAGGACTACTAGGACTACTAGCACAATAGTTGCAGTGCCCAATATCCAGGCATAGCCATAGTGTCTACAAAAAGTAGTCCAAGGGGCTGTATTATGGTTGATGAAGATAGGAGGGTCTGATCAAAAGTGCCTCCAATTGGAAATATTTATTAACGGAACATTGTTTTTAGCTTATTGACCATGAGGTACATGGTGCAGAAGCAGGAGTTTAAAACATGTGTAAGAAGAAAAGGGGTTTGTATGGGAAGGGATGAACGTGATCACCAGTTGCCTAAGGCTACTTTCACATAATGATTTTTTCCCTGTCCGTGGGATCCTACTTTTTGTAGGATCCTACAGACAGGAAAGGAAAGCATCCGAGGTGACCTCCAGATGCTTTTTCTGTGTCCGGGTCCGTGATTATCACGGATCAGGATACAGCGGGGCATTTTTACTTCTGCAATGTATAATATATATTGCAGAAGTGAAATATAAGAAAGTTAAAAATAAAAAATTATTATGCTCACCTATCCTCTATCCAATGCTGCCTCCCAGCAAGGACCGTGTGCTTACAGGACCCGATGATGCTCTCTGACATCACAGGTCCTGCAAGCACACAGGGACCTTGCTGGGAGGCAGCGGTGGATAGAGGATAGGTGAGCATAATAACATTGCAGAAGTGTAATTAGAAGGGTTGGAGCAATTTTAGTGTACTGAGCATGCTCAGTACACTAAAATCGGGTCTGAGTAGACATCAGATGTTTCCTCGGACCCTGCTCCATAGGGCCCCATGTTAATGGAATCGGATCGGATCGGATTTGGCATAATTGCCATCCGACCTGTCAGATCCGATTCTATCCGGTTTTTGATTCGGATGCAAAAATCTGAGCAGTCTCCGATTTTTGCACTGGAAAGAAATCGGACGCGATTCGAATGGCAATTAGTGCACATCCGAATCGGTCCGATCCCCATAGGGTTACATGGGGGCAAATTCGGATGCGATTCTGTCCGATTTCTATTGGACAGCATCGGATTTCACAAAATCATAGTGTGAAACCAGCCTAAAATAACATTTTGGGTTACTTTAGGTTGGGATGCTGTCATCAGGAAGGCTTAAATACTCTTGCGAAATCCAATCTTTGTTATATTTTATCAGAGTCAGCCTGTCTGCATTCTCTGTAGTCAGCCGTGTGCGTGCATCTGTGATGATTGCCCCAGCAGCACTGAAAACACACTCTGACATCACACTAGCAGCAGGGCAGGCCGCACCTCCAAGGCATATAAGGAGAGGTCTGTCAAACTATGCAGATGGATACCCAGTAATTAAACAGAACAGAAGTATCAGGAAGGACACAGACATGGTCACTTAGATAGTCGTTGACCATCTTGTGCAACTTCTCCCTCCTTGACATTGTTACCAGTCCAGCTAGCCCTTGCTGATGAGCCGGTTTATTGAAGATGGCCCAGTTTGTGGACATTTTACCACCACCTCTTTTGGACCTGCTGGCCATGTCTCTCTCCATTAATGCATGCTGTTGCACAGAGCTGGTATCCCTGCTAGCAGCGGTGTCTGAGGGGGATGTTGCCATCAAATGATCAACAACGGCCCTCTTGAAGGATTGTATTTTGAAACTCCTTGGTGATTGCAACAGTAGCAAAAGAAATTTGTCCTTGTAACATGGGTCTAGAAAGGTGGCCAACCAGTATAGGTTGCTGTTGAAAATGTGGATCACGCGAGGGTCTTTGCACAGACAGTTAGATAGGAAGTGTGCCATGTGTTCCAAGTTGCAAAGAAAGAGGCAAATGTTCTGTGACTCCAGAAGGAGGAACAATATCCATGCTCACCTCACACTGACTCTCCACCTCCTCCTCTCCATCCCACCCATGCTGGACAGACCTGAAGCTGGGGTTGGGAGTCCCCTGTGTACACAGTGTGGTGATGCGACCCCAATGTGTCCCCTGACCGGTGTACAGCACATATGGGATTGTATATTTTGCTCTGTGGCAGCACTCACAGGGTTAACAGTAGTGAGATCTGAGCTGAGTGCTGATTGAAAGCACTCACGCTCACCTGTGATGGGATAGGAGATGATATGAGCTGCCCTGGGCTGAGGAGTGAGAGAGATCAGGAGGAACTGCTGTGTGAAGCTAACACAGCCTGGGAGCTCTCTCAGAGAGGACATTCATGAGACTAGTGAGCGGACGGTGCAGAGAGAGAGTGGTTGTGTGCTGATAACACAGCCTAGCAGTGAGGACCTGGCCCTCACCAGTGGACCCGGATGAACAGTGTGTGTTGGATGAACAGAGTTGTACCGGCTGCGCCCCGGAACCTGGAGGTCTGTAATATACCTGAACTGTACCATTAAACTGTGTGTTGTGTGAACAGTTGCATGGGTCACTGCCTTCCGTCGTGCCGATCCTAACCGCTACCTTACAACCAAAAAATGATAATGTAATCCTACAATTTTTACACACATTATATTATATAATTTATATTATATTATATAATTTATATTATATTATATTATATAATTTATATTATATTATATTATATAATTTATATTATATTATAAATATATAATTTATATTATATTATAAATATATAATTTATATTATATTATAAATATATAATTTATATTATATTATAAATATATAATTTTAATATTATATATATATAATTTATATTATATTATATATATAATTTATATTATATATATATATAATTTATATTATAATATATATAATTTTTTATATATATATATATATATATTAAATTATATATATATATATATATATATATATATATAAAACTTATAATATATATAATAATTTATAATATATATATATATATATAAGTCCCCTGTGTAGCATGAGGGGTCCCCTCGGTAACTCTGAAAAAGAAGTCTTCTCCCTCGTCATCTTCCTCATCATCTTCATCCCCCAATCTTGCCTGATGAGATTGGCTGGGCTGTGTAGGATCACCCATTGTGAAATCTTGCTCCATACCCAGCTACTGGGCACTCAAAGATTCCATTTTTAGATTATGTTGCGATTCTTTCAGCAAACATAGCATAGGGATGGATATGCTAATAATAGACTGATCACCCCTCACAAGCTTGGTGCAGTACTCAAAGTTATCAAGCACCTCACAAATGTCAGTGATCCACACCCACTCGACAGTTGTTATCTTTCTTGGCCGAGTCTCAGTCTGACGGGCATGTTTAAGCTGGTATTCAGCAAGTGCTCTCTGCTGCTCACTTATCTTTGGCAACATATGATATGTTGAGTTCCACCGTGTTGGCAGGTCGCAAATGAGTCGGTGGTTTGGCAAATTAAATTGCTTTTGAAGCGCTGCAAGACCGGCAACAGCGGTTGAGAAATGACGGAACTGGGCGCAAATGCGGCGCATCTTCTCAAGTAAGTAGGGCAAGTCAAGGTATGTTTTTATAAATTTCTGCACCACTACGTTCAGCACGTGAACCATGCATGGCACGTGTACCAGCTTCCCGAGCTTTAAAGCCACCACCAGGTTACGCCCATTATCGCAGACAAACCAGACCGGGTTGGAGTTGCAGTGGGGAGGGCCACTGATTGGTTTGTTTTATTCCTTGCTACAGCTCTGCTTTAATGTGTGGGGTTTCACCTAAGCAGATGAGCTTCAGCAGAGCGTGTTGCCGCTTTGCCGATGCACTGCTGCACATCTCCGAACTTGGGAGTGATGTGGAGGGTAATTCAGCATAGGATGACGAGGCGGTGGAGGAGGAAGAGACAGGAGGTATATTATGAGGCGGGAACACTAATTGAGGTTGGGCCCGCTATTCGTGGCGTGGGTAGAATATGTGATGGTCCAGTTTGAGACTTTGTCCCACCCTCCACCAGGTTGAGCCAGTGTGCCTTGACAGATGTATCATCCCTGTCCACAAGTATGTGTCTGTTTTAAGGTGGACATTCCCGATTACGGAGTTGGTGAGAGCATGCTTTAGATTGTTTAAGACGTGCTGGTGTAATGCAGGGACGGCACACCGGGAAAAATAGTGCTGACTGGGAACTGAGTATCGTGGGGCAGCCACTGCCAACAGATCACGGAAAGACTGTGTCCCCACAAGCCTAAATGGCAACATCTCCACGGCTAGTAACTTGGCAATGTGCGCGTTCAGTATTTGTGCCTGTGGGTGCGTGGCCTGGTATTTAAGCCTCCTTTCATATATCTGGGGCATGGTCAACTGGACACTTGGCTGGGACAAACAAGTGGATGAGCTTGTGTCCTGCGTCTGTGCAGCCGCAACTTCTGAGCAAGAGGTATGATCACCTGCTTCCTGCCCAGCAGATTGGGAAGGACAGATAACAGGCGACATGGCAGTGGTTTGACCCGCAGACACCAATTTGGTACACTATTGTTTCGCCCATCAACTAGGGCGCTTGGCTGCCATGTGTTTCTGAATACTGGTGGTGCTTTGGTTGCCTTTGTCCTGGCCTCTGCTCAGCTTCGTATGGCAGATGCTACATATGACAAAATTTGGTTCAGAAGGACTATTTGAAAAAAATTTCCAGACAGCGGCTGAACGCACCCTTGCCTTGACTTGGGGCACAGAGAGATTGCTCTTGGCAACAGTTGACACACTTCCCACTCTGCTCAAACCAGTAGCCCTTGGTGCCTTTGTTGGTGCTACGTATCCACCTTCTTCCTCTGTGCTGCTGTGCTGGCTATGCGTGCCAGGTCGGATCTGTGGTCTCATCATCGACCACCTCATTGTCCATGTCTTCCTCCTTCCATGTTGATATTGTCGGCTGGTCAGATGGCAACTGTGTGTCATCACCATCAGCCTCCACCCCTTCACCCTGTAAAACACGTGGATGAAAGTGGCTTTTTTCTGGCTGTGGGTTTTCAAATATTTGGAAATAAACAGATGATACCTCATCACATTCCTCTTCAATGTCGCATGGTGAGAGGCCAGAGGCAACGAAAAGATATGGACCAAACAGATCCTCTGAGTGGCCATGGTTGGGGTCAAATGTTTCCTGTGACTCCTGACGGGGTGATAAACGAGGAACAGGTTGAGAATAGGATGACACAAATTTCTCTATATGAACAGGAGACTGTGTGGTTGTGGATGATTGGATGCTGCTAGAAAATTTTGTGGAGGCTTTATCAGACATCCAAGACAGTATCTGCTCTTGCTCTTCTGGCTTCCAGACCCGTTTACCTCCCAGACCGGGAAATTTTGCCAGGAACATAGATGCATCAACCTTCTTCTGTCTCCCAGACTCTGCCTTGTCGGGCACCACTGGCAACCCCATGCCTACGTCCAAGTCCCTGTCCATTCACAACAGCCTTTTTAGGAATTTGGGATTTTTCTGACATAGCTGCAGATGTTCAGATGCAGATATTGGGGAACAAGGAGCAGTTAGTGCTTTGTGGAAGGTAACACTAAAGTCTAGTACTGCTTTGTGTTTTACACACAGCACCGCAATGGCACCAAAAAAATTGCCCTAAGGTTTAAGGCGAAATTTTATGCGCGCCAGTCACCACACAAGACAGCGGTGCTGACTACGTGTCAGTTGTGCAGTACCATGTGTGCTATTCAGTGTGAACACAGCAACGCAATGTCAAAATAATTGGCCTGCAGGGGTAAATTTCACCCCAACAATAGCTGGGAAAACTGTCACTACTGCCTGACCTTATACTTTCAGCTCTGAGAAGAGCTGAAATATTGCTGACTGTACTATGTGGTACTGTAACGCTCCTGCCTGTCTCCCTGCACTACAGTCACCTAGTACTACAATACTGGTAGTTCACAAGAACTTTTGAGTTTTCCAGAGAATGTCTGTATGAATTGCACAAAAACAACTCTCCCTAGCTGCTCACACTCTCCCTACACTAGCTGTGTTCTGCGAGCAATGTGCAAAATATGGCAGCGGCAGGGCTTACATAGAGCCTATGAGTCATAGGCTATGACTCATGTATGATGCTGGGAGGCCAAGAAGGCTGTGGCATTACTGTGATTGGATAATGCTGGGTGGGAGATCTGAATATTGAGGGGAGTCAGGCCCAGATTTAGGGGGGCCCAATGGGCTCGGGCCCTAGGCCACCCACCAATATAGGGATAAATATCTCAAAACATGTAAAATACAGGTCTCTTTGCTGTGAACCGTTTCTAATGATAAGGAACATTTAACAAAAGAGAAATTATTGAAAGTGTAGGGACCTGGCTAAGTTATGGCAATGCATCTGCAATGAGTGGCAAATGCAACAGCCTGCAAGCCAAAGTGAGAGAGAAGAACAATCTTGCATACATGATTCCTTGTACTGCACACTTTAAATCTGGTTTCTAAAAATGCTGTAGAAAGTTGCTCGAGTGCTGTACATTTTTTTTTACTTCCTTGAAAAGCTGTTCCTCTTCTTCACAGTTTCAACACATCGGCCTCAGCTCCTGACTGAGGCTTTGAAAGATATTGACGCAGCAACAGCATTGACTTTCAAATGTGTCACAACAACGCGTTACTAAGGTCCTAAATCATGACTATCAGCAGATTAAAGATGTACTTAAACAGATTGCTGATAACTTTGAAGAAAAAAGCTGTGTACGGTGTGAAGCAGAAGGACTGTTAAAACAAATGAATCAGCTTGAAATTGGTATTAACACCACCTTCTGGAATGATATTCCAAAGAACAGATGCTACTAGTAAAAATCTACAACACTCAAAACTTGATCTAAACACTGCTGTGGCATCACTGACCAGCTTAAACTATGTTGCATCAAAGCGTGACTCCTTCAAAATTTATAAGAAGCACGGTGAAGAGCTGTCTGGTTCATCTGAGTATGTTCAGACGATAAATCGACACAGGCGCCGAAACGTGTGTCTCAATCAATTGGATTATGGCCATACGAAAGAAGTACAACTCGGCCTTTCAGAAAAATACAAAACAAACTTTTTGCCTATCATTGATCAGTTTATTGCTTCTCTTGACCAACACCTTCAAGCATATAAAGATATATAAAGCAAATTTAGCTTTTTAAGCCATCTGAAAGAACTGTCTTCAGACGAGCTTAAGGCCACAGCAGAGCAACTCGTCAGGTCTTATTCAGATGACTTGGACATTACATTTATCGATGAACTGTGTCAGTTTGTAACATTTGCCAATTTATTCACAGACAAGGAACCAAAAGAATCAGCACTGAACTTTTCGTGTACAAGCTTATCATGGAAAAGGGTTTGCAGGACACTTTCCCAAATATTGAGATAGGCTACCTTTACACGCCGCAACTGCGGCGAGAAATATTGGCAGCGATATTGCGACCTGGAAATATCGCTGCCACATTTCCACCCAATTGCCTCCTTATTGCGGTGTCTAAATAGGGAATTTGGCGGCGATATGTCGCCTCGCCTCGGTCGCCTGGTTTTAGAGCACTGCTCCAAAATCGATACCAGGCGACATTGGTGTTATCACCGCTAAATTCCCTATTTACACACCGCAATAAGGAGGCAATTTGGCGGCGATCATTCCAGCGAGAAATATCGCCGCCAAAATTGTCTCCTGTGGTTGCGGTGTGTAAAGGTACCGTAAAGGTACCTTCACACAGCAATATTGCTAGGCAATTTAACTGGCACTTTGCTGGTTGCAGTGAAATCATGGACACATTGTTCTATTTTGTTGCTGTGTACAAATGGAACAATGTGTCCATGATTTCACTGCAACCAGCAAATTGCCAGTGAAATTGCCTGGCAATATTGCTGTGTGTGAAGGTACCTTTAAGGATATAACTAATTTTGATGGTAACAAACTGCAGTGGTGAGTATTCCTTCTCAAAAGTCAAATTACGGTAACTGAAAACTGATTAAGAACATCCATGAAGCAGGAATGACTTGTAAATTTGGCCATCATGAGTATCAAGTCAGATATACTGCATGAATTGGACTTTACTGACATCATTAGTGATTTTGCAGCATGAAAATCAAGGAAAGTGCTTGGATTATAAAAAAAAAAAAAGAATGATTTTACCTGAATTACTCTGCGTAAATGATTTTTGTAAATAAACTTGCGTTCGTTTCATTTTCTGTTCTTGCATTACATATTGCAACTAGGGATGAGCAAGTAGAATAGTTACTATTCGGTACTCGCCGAATAGTAACGATATTCGGGCTACTCACTACTCCCCGAGTCTCTTGTGATTACTTGGGAATAGCGAGTAGTCCTTTAACTTTCACAGTGTATTTATATGTGCACTGCGAAAGTGCACTAAAAGTGAATAAAAGTGAATAAAAGTTGTTAAAAAATTAAAAATATCATATTCACCTATTCGACGCCTGCACCAGACTGGCAAAGAAGACATCCGATCACCGACAAGGACCTGTGAGTCTCACAGCCAATCAGATGGACAGACGTCACAAACAATTCACAAACCACCTGATCGATGCCAGCCACCTGATTGGCCAGATTGCCTGAACGTGCATCAATGACCTCGCAATCTGGCAGCGATCAGGTGGTTTGTGACATCTGGCCATCTGATTGGCTGTGAGACTCCCAGGTCCTTGTCGGTGATCGGATGTCTTCTTTGCCGGTCGGGTGCAGGCGTCAAATAGGTGAATATGATATTTTTAACAACTTTTATTCACTTTTAGTGCACTTTCGCCGTGTATATATAGATACACTGCAAAAGTACTCGGCCTGCCCATTCATTAACATTGGACTCGCTATACTCGCAACGAGTACAAGGTACCGGGACCTACTCGTTGCGAGTATAGCGAGTCCGATTATTGCGGTACTCGCTCATCCATAATTGCAACACCTTGACAAATGGGCCTCCCTCCAAAATGGGCCTCGGGCCACCCACCAGTGGCGTAACTTCAGGCCCGGGGGCCCTGATGCAAAAGCTCCAATGAGGCCCCCAATTATTGCAAATTTTTAATAGTATTAGTTTTTCTATGGGCCAAAGGGACTTTTGGGGCCCCGATAGGCTTCAGGGCCCGGGTGCGATCGCAACCCCTGCACCTGTTGTAGTTACGCCCCTGCCACCCATCTCTTAAATCCGGCCCTGGGGCGAGTAGTGAAATACTCGCTATGTTTCGAGTACTGCATTACTCGCCGAGTACCGACTACTTGCAATTATACTCGCTCATCCCTTTTTTTTTTTTAAATCAGATATATTTTATTAATAAAAAAACACAATCAACAAAGTATTCATACAGAACATACATATTTTCCATATATATCTGGTCCCGGTCCTCCCCCCACCCCCTCCCTCCCTTCTTTTTTGAAACAAAAAAAGTATTATGCATACTTAAGAAAATGTAAAACATATAACTGTAAGACTGTAATTGTCCATTTTTTATAGTATAAAGAAATCCCTTTCCCTCACCTCCCACCCCCTTTTACAGACAGCAACATTTTGTATTTCTGAACAATATTTGTGAGATATAGTCGATAATTACCTTAAATATCTGATGGCCCTTTGCACACCATTAGACCCTTCTTTGCCGGAATATCCGTTCCAATCTCATCCCTCACACCTTCCACGCTGCCCACAAGTTATCACATAATTTAGCATTTTTACGTTTATGGTAAATTTTTTCCTCTATCCGCACCACATAGTCTACTTGACGTATATATTCCTGTTTAGTAGGAGGCTCCATTCTTACCCAATATCTAGCTATGACTTTCCTAGCAGCATACAAGAGTCTGGCAATTGCCAGTTTCGTAATATCAGTGCCCACCACCTCCTCCACATATCCCAACAGGCAGACCACCGGGTCCCTAGGGATTACACACTGATAGCGATTCCCAATGATGGTAGCCACCTCAGACCAGAACCCTATAATATGCGGACACCCCCACATGACGTGTAGAATACCAGCGGCTTCAGCTCCACATCTCGTACATTCCGATGTCTCCCGCACCCCTATTTTATACAAGAAATCTGGTGATCTGTATGCCCTATGTACCAGGAATAGTTGGGACATTCTAGCCGGTTCATTTAATGATAGTTTGGGGATATACTCTAAGATGGACTCCCATTTGTCATCCTCTATATTACCAACATCTGCCTCCCATCTTTCCTTAGCCACAACCGGGTATTTCAGCAGAAAGGTGTGAAGCAGAGCGGCATAGATTTCTGAGATAACCCCTTTAGTACGCCCCTCTTTGCAAATGTAGTCGATAATAATATCCTTCTGGACAACCATGGTCCCCTTTTTCCTCTGTTGAAGGAACGCGTGTTTAACTTGTACATACTGGTAGCTATGTTTGTCTGACAAGTGAAATTCCTCCTTCAACATTGCTAGAGTTTTGAGGTTTTGCCCATTCATCAGTTGATAGACAAACTGCACTCCCTTTGTCTTCCAATCTTTTAGGTCACCCATCCTATAAAATTCACCCAGATGTTCATTATCCCATATCGGAGTGTACATTGTCAGGCCCGGCAATCCTCTAACTTTCTTCACTTTCATCCATACTTTATAGATTAATTCACATGTCGGGTATTTTTTACCCATCCGTCTAAACAACCCTGACTCTAAGCCTGTTACCAAAGGGAGTGTTTTAAGATGCCGTTCCAAGACTTCCTGAATTGTTCCCTTTATTGCCCTTTGTGACCACCCTCTAATATGTTGGGACTGTGCCGCTAAAAAATATATCCATGAATTTGGTAATGCCAAACCTCCCTCCTCCTTTGGCCTTTGAAGGGTCTCCAGTTTGATCCTTGGCTGTCCCCCACCCCACACCAATTCCCTAAAGATAGCATTGACACGTTGGAATATCGGCTGAGGAATCCACACCGGGGAATTATGTAGTGCATATAACAGTTTGGGCATGAGCACCATTTTAAGTAAGTTGGTACGTCCCACCACCGAGAGGCGCATTTTACTCCACGTAGACGCTTTATCCTTTAATTTCCCGAGTATCGGGTTTATGTTTAATTGCAAATATTCCCTCACTGGTAATGCTATGTTGATCCCAAGATATTTGAATTCCTTCACCAATCTGAGTTGCGTACGTTCTACCTGCTCCACATCAGAACCATCTAGGGTATCTACTCCCATTATGTGAGATTTGTCCCAGTTAATTTGCAATCCAGATAGTAAACCGAATCTATTAATTATATCCATCGCACCCTGCAATGACTCCTGAGGGTCTTGTAAAAACAAGAGAATATCATCAGCGTATAACGCCACCTTTTCTTCCACCACACCATATCTAAACCCCTTCACCGCCCCCGACCGCCTCAGCACAGCAGCTAACGGCTCTATGGCCATGGCGAACAGCAGCGGAGAAAGGGGACAACCCTGCCTCGTTCCCCTATACTCGCTCATCCCTAGTACTAGCGCAATCTGTTTTTTACACGCCAATCATAGTTTGAACAAGGGAATAAGCCAAGTAAGCTACTGGTATTTATGGTTCGCCAACATTTATGAACCAGACTGCCCTATAGTTGCTTCTATGAATAAATATTATAAGTCACTGTGGCACCCCTGCAGACCCGTGGCCACAGTTTGATTCTGCAGCTGGGACAGGTAAGCTAAGCACCCCACACCAACACCCAACACATCTCCAATACCTAGACCTAGTACTCCATGTCAGCAGAGGATAATGGGGAGAGCTGAATGGTGGGTGGAGTGTAGTGAAGGAAACCTGGGAAAAGGGGTGGAAGAACCAGAATAAAACCTCGGAACATAAAGTTGGGGGAGCTTGAAGTGAGAGTTCTGGTTGAGTTTCCGGGCGACAGTGAGAGGGTGAGGAACGATACCCCTAAGCCGAGACACCCATTCAGGAAGAAAATGGACCCGACGGCCAGTGCCACTGTATGGCACGTCCGGGTCCAGGGCTACTGACCGGAGACAGAAGCAGAAGGGGTCTGAGGTGGACCTAGGTGTCAAGTACACTGAAGGACCGAGTCAACACCAGCAGGCCGGCCCTGTAGATGTGGTCGGGGAAGCGTCAAGCCGCTAGTTACAATTTAACAGGCTGCTTGCGTGGTCTTCATGTCCTGTACCCCACTGCCGGTACAATGAAGGAAAGGCAGTCACATAGGGCTAGGAGTACCGAGCGGGGCATCCACCGGAAAGGCTGTGTTCTGAGCTGACGGGCTCTACCACTGCCTGGTAGTCTTGTACCCTTAGGCGTATAGCTGCTCAGCACCAGATCATCATTTCACTCCTTGGGGGTACTACAATGGGAAGCGGGTCTGTTACCCGTAGACTACCAATTTCACCACCGGTCAGGTTTACCTGTTGTTGATGCAGGAGGGCTCTAATCTCTCTCTGGAGAACCTTCCGCTACCGGGTTTGGCAGTGTCTGCTATCTGCTGGAGTAAGAACACCACTTCACCCAAACAATTACTGACAGCATTAGTACCAATATTTATGTAAGGATCTCGATCATTTGGGTTATTTACTACCACAATGAGTCCCTGGTCTTCCAGCTCCACCATCCCCACTTTTATTGGCAACTCTCTGACCCCGACTATGGTAAGTGGTGCACCATTGGAAGCATGTATAGTGAGGTTTGGGTCTGGTGGATTAAGTTCAGTATTAGACCAAAATCGCTTATAAAGGATATGTGGTATGGTAGTCACTTGTGACCCAGTGTCAGGCAAGGCTAGTGTTGGGATTCCATCTAGTATGATAGACAGGAACGGTCTTTGTCCAATGTATGTATCATACCAGTCTGATGGGCCTGGTCGGTTTTACTCCTGAGGTTTGGCCCCGGCCCCCAGGGGTTGCCCGTTTAAAAGACAGTACCTTGCAATATGGCCAGTTTTGCTGCAGCGGTGACAGATGGGTTCTCCCGTAGAGCTGTAGCGGTTGGTGGTCCTTCCTTGGAGTGACGTGGTCTTCCCGGCTTAGGTCTAGGCTTATGCTCTACTTGCAGCTGCTGGGCGTCTATGACTGTGGCCAGGTTCCTATTCAGCTGGGGCACTTCGGTGCACAAGCTGTCAATTTGGTTAGACGGTGTAGCCTGCATGTTGTTTTCAGCTGCCGGTAGGGGAGCAGGTGTTACTGTTGCTCGAGTGTTGCCGCTCCGCCACCACCGGATTGCAGCTTCAGGGTTTCTATGGGTTGTAACCCCATAATAGCCATGTCCTTAATATGTGAAAATCGGCATCCGGGTTGCTTAGGGACCACCAGCGCACTGTTTTATTGTCCTCTGGTGACCGTAGCCCCCGGCTGAACTGCTCAATTAACATCCTATTCTCATCCGGTACGCTAGCAGGGTTAACTTGCTTCAAAGCTTGCAGCGTTTCTTGCAGACACCAGGCATAGGCTCTGATGTCATCTTCTGGCTGCTGATAACAGTGGTAAAAGCGCATTCGGATGTCAGTCTCATTAGAGTCCTCAAAGGCAGTTTTCAACTTATCAAAGATTATGGCTACTGATTCTTGCTCAGCCGCTGACCAGGTTTCAATCTCCCGCTCTGCTGCACCAGTTAACTGTCCCAATACAACAGCAGCCCTCTGCTTGCCGGTCATTGGGTACATATCTAGCACACTGCAGATCTTTCTTTTAAAGGCTGACAAGGTATCTGGACGGCCATCATACTGGGGTAGCCACTTAGCCCCCGGGACATACTGTAGCGAGATCGGCTTGATCGGGGCTATGGCGCCCGGTGGGACAGATGCTCTACTAGCTGCGGACATACTCTGGCCGGACTGATTCACAGGGTCTAGGAAGGGTGTTTCGTCATCGCTCGATGTAGCTGAAATCTTGGGGGCCCCCCCTAGTGAATCATAGCCAGTTTTTGTATCGTTAAACGAGTGGTGACCCCGCAGGCAGGGAGTTAAGCGTTCGGGAGTTTCCAGATTAGGCCGCTGCGCTTCATCAGTACTCGGCGGAGCATAGGGCGGGGCTTGTCTTCGCGCTTTTTCAGCCCCCTTTCTTCCTGCTCGATGGCGCAGTAAAGGCAGCACAAGTTGATGCACCCAAGGGCCTGTGGGGACTCGATACCCAGGCGTGGAGTTGCAGGGATGTCACCGGTGGCCCGCCCGGACACGTGGCCCTAGTGGTCAGCCTAAAAATTGGGGAAGTTGTGAAAAAGGGAATAAAGTTTCTGGTGATGGCACCAGCGCTGCTGTGGGCCTCTGGGGATGATGGTCGAGCAGCTGGGTGGTATAGCTTCCCACAGGTGGAGCAGGATCCCCGGGGCTGTGGTGAGGTGACAGGGATGGATGCTGAGAGTTGGCTGTGCTGCCAGGTAGCTGGGGCAGTCTATGTAGCGGACAGTTTCAGGGACTGAGGAATCGACACACACACCGAAAGTTGTTTCTGTACCTTTACTGGTGGAATTGCAGGTAATGTCCAGGGTACACTCGGGTGGTCGGGAAACACTTCTGGATCTCCACGGTGAGTTTAAGGCCTCCTTGTCACTTTTCCCTTGTTTAAGCCCTTGCCCTGTGTAAAACTAGGCCTGGCCTCCTCTGCTCTTCTTTCACCTGTGTGTTGTAGTGTGAAACCTTCCTGTGGACTGCTACTATATTCTCTCCTGTGTTGCCTGGCTCCCTTCTTGGTTGTCACACAGATGCCTGGGAGACCGGAGTCTTGTCGGTAGACCAGTTTCTCTGCTGGACTAGATGCTCTCCTGCAGACTCGGACTCTGGTCTCTGGGTGGCTTTCTGCCGGGAACCGGTACGGCTCCTCTGCCCCCAGTCTGCTCTCACTTCGTTCCTCACGCCTTGCCTTCGACCTCACTCTTAGGTCCCTGCACTGGCTAGGCTGCTAACTGCTCGGCTGTCAACTGGCTCGGGTCTAGCACGGCTCCAACACACCAGGAGGATGTCTTCACAGTTCTCCTAGCGACTGCACACTCTGACTAACTCCACCCTAGCACTGGTATTTATAGGGGATCTTGCTTAAAGGCAGTAAGTTGGGCTCCCCCTACATGTCTGGGGTGGAAGGTGTTGTATGTGTTTGGGGTACTCACTGTGAAAATACATCCATTTTTTAGGTAGGTCTGTGGTTACCTGTACTGGCAGGGTGCCACATAAGCTAAGCACCCCACACCAACACCCAACACATCCCAATCCCTAGACCTAGTACTCCATGTCAGGCAGAGGATAATGGGGAGAGCTGAGTGGTGGGTGGAGTGTAGTGAAGGAAACCCAGGAAAGGGGGTGGAGGAACCAGAATGAAACCTGGAACACAAAGTTGGGGGAGCTCAAAGTGAGAGTTCTGGTTGAGGTTCCTGGCAAGAGTGAGAGGGTGAGGAACGATACCCTAAGCCGAGACACCCATGCAGCCCAGGCACTGACACACTTGCCAGGAAGAACACAGACCCTGTGGCCAGAGCCACTGTATTGCCAGTCCAGGTCCAGGGCTACTGACCGGAGACAGAATCAGAAAGGGGTCTTAGGTGGACCTAGAGGTCAGGTATACCGAAGGATCGGGTTGACACTAGGGGGCCGGCCCTGTAGATGTGGTCGGGGAACCATCAAGCTCCTAGCCATGAATTAAGCGGCTGGGTGTGGGGTCTTCATGTCCCGTACCCCACCCCCAGCACAACGAAGGAAAGGCAGTCACATAAGGTTAGGAGTCCCGTGCCAGGCGTCCACCAGAAAGTCCGCGATTGCTGGCCCGAATAATGTGCGCGAGATTGAAGAGGCCTGAAAGGGACAAGAGAGGGGGTGCCTCTAGCAAGCCAGCCCAGCTGCAGACTGCTACCGAGACCAGGAACCACTGCTGTACCATGTGAACTAAGACTGAACTGTGTAAAACTAAGAACTGAGCAGTGGAGAAAAGTACCCAGTCAAACTCAGACTTTGTGCACGAGACTTATTGTATAGTGTCAGCCGGGACTCGCTGACACCTGCGGAGCCGCAGACTTGAAGCTGCAGCGCAGGCAGAGACAGCCTGCATGAGAAGAAGCAAAGGCGCTAACCCTACGGAAGCAGCAGGAATCCCGCTGATGTCAGTAAGTCGACCTATACTGCACACTCACAGACTATATTCCGACCCATGGGATAACCAGCCCTGCCCGTGGAGGGCTTAACACCTTGCTGCTTATCGCCATCATCCCCAGGACCGTGACAAGCAGTGGTGGATCATATTGGCCACAAACCACAGGTGGCGTCATATCCTTGACAAACTGCCTTTTCCCTTTTTATTTTTATTCCCCTATTATTAACGTCGTCCAGGGTCACGGAACTGGTCTGCAGCCATCACCGTGACATCCCCATAGATAACAGAGACTGAAGGGGACCAGTCCCGAGTACCCCACGGCCCTGGCGCGCGATATAATTCTAGAAGTAATTATGATGTTTCTGAATGTCTCACACACCTTTCAATTATAGAATTTCTTACATTAAATTCATCTCATTTTTGGATGGTGATTTTACCCTGAGAGAAGTGAATATTTCCATTGCATATATGGCCTCAGGTAAGCGATTGGTCTTGATGGTATCCCCATAGAGTTATGGTAAATATCAAGGTGCTCTAGCACCTCTTTAATAGATATCGTATATACTCGTGTATAAGCCGACCCGTGTATAAGCCGACCCCCCTACTTTTGCCCCCAAAACCTGGGAAAACCTATTGACTCGTGTATAAGCCGAGAGTGGACCCCAGTACAGGTATACAGCCCCCAGCAGTGTGGTATACAGCAGCCTCCCCAGTGGTAGTATACAGCAGCCTCCCCAGTGGTAGTATACAGCAGCCTCCCCAGTGGTAGTATACAGCAGCCCCCCAGTGGTAGTATACAGCAGCCTCCCCAGTGGTAGTATACAGCAACCTCCCCAGAGGTATATACAGCAGCCTCCCCAGAGGTATATACAGCAGCCTCCCCAGAGGTATATACAGCAGCCTCCCCAGAGGTATTACAGCAGCCTCCCCAGAGGTGCATACAGCAGCTCCCCAGAGGGGTATACAGCACCCCAAGGGATACACAGTCTTCCACGGTCCCGTCCTCTGCTGCATCCGGGGTCCCCGGCCAGTAGCGATGACGTCATGCGACCGGCCGGTCACATGACCCCAGATGCTGCCGAGGACAGAGCATGGAGCCCGGCGCGGATCAGAAGCGCAAGGATGGTAACTTAAGCAGCCGGGTGGGGGCCTTACAAGGAGGGGGGCGAGTGCCAGCATTTGGGGGCCATATATGAACTGCTTCCCCCTGCCGCTGATTGACAGGGGAAAGCAGTGCATATATAATGAGCGGCCCCACGTGATGGGGCCGCTCATACAGCAGCCTGCCCCCGCCTCCTCCAGCCTGAGTTACCATATTGACCCGTGTATAAGCCGAGGGGGGACTTTTCAGCCCAATTTTTGGGCTGAAAAACTCGGCTTATACACGAGTATATACGGTATATTCTTAAGAACCACTTAGGGAAATTCTCTTCCTGACACTTTTTTTCCATGAAGTTATATCTGTAAAAAGAAGGGAAAGACACTTTAGAATTAGAATCATATCAACCTATTTCCTCAGTGAATGTAGATTAAAACATTTTTACAGAAATGTACGCCACTTGGGTTATAATTCAGTTATTTTAGGGAGTATACATCTGGATCAAACTGAATTTATGCCAGGGAAAAACACATCCATTAATATTAGAAGAGTTCAGTCAATCATTCAATATAGTTCTGTGGTGCCAGATAACTAGGCCTTGGTGTCACGCTTGGGAGGTAAGGGAATCAGGTAACAGATAGGTGTAATGGGCGATGGGATTAGGAGGAGATAATCTGACCCTTACCCTGGGGGTCCCTAGCTCACCCTGTTATCGGAGGTACCTCTAATGGTGAGGTGGTCCAAGTCTCAGCCCTATTCCCTGGCTCTTGAATAGCCCTAGACTGAGGGCCCCTACCTCCCACGGATCTGGGATCACAGCTACTTCCAAGCAAAGACTTAAGCCCAGAAGCTAAGCAACAGCACAGCACCAAGACTTAGAGCAAAGAACTATCAGCAGCATCTGACAGAGGAGAAGGAAGGCTATTTAAAGCCAGGGGGAGGGGTTTCCAGGTGAGTCACACATCAATCCCTCAACCAGCAGCTGAACATAATAGTGAATGCAGCTCTGGAGCACAACACAGGAGGACAAAGACCTTCACATGCAGCTCTTAAAGACAAACATACACAGCAGCATCCAGCGATATCAGCGCTATCTAAGCATGTGACAGTACCCCCTCTTTTAAGAGAGGCCTCTGGACTCGACTACAGACACATCCGAAATAAGTCCACATCCTCCGAGTGATGAGATATGAAAGACGTTACGGGTTGCCAAACCTAGTAGTAGGTCAAGTCGGTACAGTGCAGGATTGCAAATGGCCGATATCCGAAAAGGTCCTACAACCCCGGAAATCGGAACCACTGTAGCACGCCTCTATCTGATGTGCTTGGACAACACCCACACATACTCATTCACACTCAGGTCTGCACCTGTATGTTTATTTCCACACATGCGTGCACAGACAGAGGGTACAGTCTTAGGTAGGCAAGTATCAGGCACATCTCTCTGGACCCCAGGACTCCCTCCTTGTGACGCACAGTAGAAACAACCACCCTTCTCCTGCTGCCCTCCACCCCCATGCAAACTCCTAACCTCCTTGAGCAAAGAAGTTGGGAGAGCTGTCATCAACACGACAGAGATGGAAGTACCCCGGCAAGTACCCTCACAGGCAGTACCCCAGCGAACCACCTACCGAGCCCGCCAGTCAATTACTGGGTTGTGTTTTCTCAGCCAAGGGATACCTAAGACAATAGGGGTTGGTAAATTTTCCAAAATGTAACAAGAGAGGAACTCCTGGTGATGAGTTCCTATGCTCAAGTTCACATTATGCACCAATTGGGATAATACCTTCTGGCTGAGCGGAACTGAGTCAATGGCGGAGACAGGAATGGGTCTCGCTAAGGCACTGCAAAGCCATGAGTCTGCACAAAGCGAGAATCCATAAGAATGGCTCCCGCTCCGCTATCAACTAGTACCGGTATAGTCTCCATTTTTCCATCTACCAGCATCTTGGCAGACAGTTTGAACAGAGACTTAATAAAAAGGAGATATGAACCCTCTGGTTGTCTCCTTCCGAACGACCTGAGGGAGGCTGCATCTGAGACTGTGTATTTGTTCTGGAGCGATGCGGACAAACCTTGATAAAATGATCAGCTTGTCCACAATAAAAACAAGCTCCACCCACTTGAGAACTGCAACTACAGGGGGTTTAACACGAGGGCTTACTGCCGCCAACTGCATAGGTTCATCGCGTGGAGTTCCTCAACAGGGAGAGCCACAGGGGACAAAGTTGGTCTCATCTCTCCCTCAGACATCTGTCTACTCTGATGGCTAGGGACATCGCATCCTCCAATGACTTAGGTGAGGCGAACTGAACCAGGGTGTCTTGCAGTCTAGCTGACAAACCCAGACAGAACTGACTCCTGAGGGCAGGGTCGTTCCACAGGGTGTCAGTCGCTCACCTCCGAAACTCCGAGCAGTACTCCGCCACTGCTCATGGCCCCTGCTTGAGTTTACGGAGGTTTGACTCAGCAAGAGTCACCCTACCTGGTTCACCATGCACCTGAGCCAGAGCAGCAAAAAAAAAACTGTCCACTGACCACAGCGATGGTGAGTCGGTCGAGAGGGAGAAGGCACAGGTCTGGGTATCCCCTTAAAAAGGGAGATTATAATCCCCACCCGCTGTTCCTTGCTCCCAGATGAACGGGGCCAAAGCCTGAAATAAAGTTGACAGGCCTCTTTGAACACCAAGAATTTCTCTCTTCCCCCAGAAAACCTACCTGGAAGGGATATCTTGGGTTCAGGTATTCCCTGGGCGTGAGCCGAGGCCAGATACCCCACAAGATGCTGCAGCTGCTGCACCACCTGCGTCCACAGACCAGTGACCTCAGCTGAGATGGTTTGCATCAGTTGTGAGAAGGCATCTGCTGAGGATGTCTGAGACAAAAATGGTAATGGGCTGCTGATAATGTCATGCTTGGAAAGTAAAGGAATCAGGTAAAAGGTAGGTGTAATTGGTGAAGGGATCAGGAGGAGCTAATATGACCCTTACTCTGGTGGTCCCTAGGTCGCCCTGCTCTTGGAAGTACCTCTAATGGTGAGCAGGTCTGAGTCTCCGCCCTATTCCCTGGCTCCTGAATAGCCCTAGGCTGAGAGCCCCTACCTACACACACGGATTTGGGATCACAGCTACTCCCAAGGAAAAACCCAGCAGCTAAGCAACAGCACAGCACCAAGACTAAGCGCGTGACACTTGGCCTAATTGGAAACAACAGGCTTTAGACTCTTTGGAGTGGCCTTTTTTTTGTCTGGTTGCCTTCAAAGGTTTACATTTGACCATAGATTCTGTAAATGGGATTCATATGATGTATGTGACCCCCAAAGCCCAAAAAGTAGCTAATAACATTTCTACTGAGTCCTTTTCCCTTAGGAAGAGGAACACAGCAAATATGTCCTGCTGCGTCTCACGCCCTTTTTGCTCTTGCTATCGAGGCCCTTGCAATAAAGATGTGTTGCACCCCAACTTTCAAAATTATTCCTGTAGTGGATCATTTAGATACTATTAGTCTATGCAAAGATGAAATGGTAATCTTTATAGACAAAGTGAAAGACACTTTGCATACTGTTATTTCCGCTGTAGATATGATTAGAAGTGATGAATCAATATATTTGACACTATTGTTACTTGCACAAATATTAGGCTATTTGGGCTCCTCATTAATCGGCAAGTATTTTGGTAATTGCATAATGAGATTCGAATTACCTTTCCAGCATTCATGGCATCTGATTTTCAACCAATAAACATCCTGGGTTTTGTTGCCAGTAATAGTAATGCCGTATCCATCTTTGATGATGACATTCCTGTGATTGACATGCACAGTGTTACAACAACAAAAGAGATGTCCTAACTGAATCAGCAAGCAGCTCTTATGGGGCAGTAAAAAGACAGAAATTAATGGAAAAAAAAGACATGCATGCATTTGTGACAGACTGTTGTCTGCTGTGATTGAGAGGCTCAGTGGAAAAAATAAAAGATGTGTGGCGTCCCGGATATTGTGATTACCAGTGTAGGTAATGTTGACAGTCACAAGCCACAGACCTAGCTGTAAGCTTTATCTAAACTGGTTATTGCAAACCGAGGCTGCTCCAACGCGGTTTTTAAAATTTTTTAAATAAAATCAATTCAGGTAAAAATGGTGTGGGGTCCCCACATTGTTGCAAGCCAGTGCAGATAAAGAGGACAGCTGGGGACTGGTATTCTAAGACTGGGGAGGTCCATGATTATTGGACTCCTCAAGCCTCAAAATACCAGCCTGCAGCGGTCCTACAATTGTTGCATCCATTAGATGTGACAACCGTGGCTCTTACCGGCTCATCCCAATTGCCCTGGTGCGGTAGCAGTTGGGGTAATATAAGGGGTTAATGACAGCTGTGATTTGTCAAAAAATTACAGCTATCATCAAACCCTGGGTTGGTAATAGAAAGGCATCAATGAGACACCCCCATTACCAACCCTGTTAGTAACAAGAAAAAAATTACAAACACACAAAAATCCTTTATTTTAAAGTTAAACAAAAACATCCTATTTCACCAATTTATTAACCTCAAAAAACACCCCTGCAGGTTTGATGTAAACCATAGGCTAGGGTGACACATAACCCCTGGATCCATTATTGGCATCAGTTTTTAAACTTTATTTTTCTGAGTCCAAAAACTGATGCTAAAAACGGATCCTGGGATCAAGTGCGTCTGCATTGTTAACAAAAGCTATTTGTTTTTTTACTGGACCCAATAAACGCTGCAAGCAATATTTTTGGGTGCAGTAAAAAAACAGATCTGTTTTTTTTAACATGGGGCCCTATGGGAAGACAGATCCGTTTTTTTGGTGTAGTAAAAATACGGATCCGTTTTTGCTAGCATTTTTTGGCAAAAAATGGCAAAGTCCAAAAAATGCATAACTGCACAGGAGGCTCAAAAAACAGCCAAAAAAAATGAATTTTTTATTGAAACCAGTGGAAAATCTGATTGGCATGTGTGACCCTAGCCTTACACAATGTCCAGATCTCGGCTCTGCTACATCTAGAGGCCTTGGTCAGTGATGACACTACAAGATATGACCACTCACCGCGGCCTCCGGGTCACACTGATAATAGCACCATTGCTGGACTATCAGAATACATGTCACGGTGCAGCCGATAGTCCTGCTCTGAGTTTACCTAAGGTCACTACTGCGCTACTAGCGATTCACATGGTACCTGCTGTGTGAGCCACCAGCTATGGCTGCAGGTAAACTCTTTGACGTACTGTGGGAGTGTATGTCACGGTGGTAGTGCACTCCTACAGTCCGGTAGTTGTGAGAATTGGAAACCTTAAAGGAGTCTTTCAGGTACATCTTAATGGTCCTGGAGTTCCCAGCTGTTGGGAGGCCCAGGGGCCTTCAACTTTGAAATGAGTTCACAACCTCCAAATGTGCCAGCAGCTGTGAAGTCCAGGAAACTTAAAATCTCCCTTAAACGTCCCTTTAATATTTCCGGTTAAAACCGACACAGGAAGACCCAGTGGCTGTAAACTCTGGTGACCTTAAAAGTCACCTGAGCCATGGGTCTTGCAGTAGCTTTCAACCTGGTGACTTTAAGGGAGCCTTTAAGCTTCCTTGCTGTTTCTAGATGTCTAGATAAGGCTAGGTCACACATAAGCCCTGGATCCGTTATTCTTAGAATTCTGCTCCGGATAAGAGCTAATGGGGGGAGAGACAAATGGAATAGATCCGGCGCAGATCTAAGTGTATTAGTCTTTTTCAATAAATAGTTACTGTCATTGAAATATTGCTCACCTTTTTACAAGATGTATATCGTATTTCTTAATAGATTGCTGGACTGCAGGCTTGCTGCTCACTCCTCCGGAGATTCCAAAGACTCATAACCAATTTGAAACCGGTTTTCATTACCTTTCTATTTGACTAGATCTGTTATTGGCATCATTTTTTCCACTTTTGTGTTCTAAGTCCAAAAACTGATGCCAAAAACGGATGCTGCACTCAAGTTTGACTGCAATGGTGTCAGTTTTTTACAGGACCCAAAAAACATTGCAAGCAACGTTTTTGGGTGCTGTAAGGGTATGTGCACAGATGCCGGGTTAGGATCGGTTTAGCAGTGTAAACCGCCGGTCGGTTTCCATAAGTTTTATGTAAATTTATGTTAATCCAAACCGGCTTTTGGATTAACATGAAAACCTATGGAAACCGACAACCGCTGTGCACACACCGGCGGTTTACACATGCTCATCTGTTGCTAAACCGCTGGGTTCCCAGCGGGTTAGCAACGAATGTGCATGTTCAATAAACCGGCCGGTTATGCAGCGGCTGCAAGCAGAATCATGTACTGCTTCCAGCCGCCACAACACCGCCGCCGCTAACCCGCTGTGCACCCGCCCTACACCCGCCGCACATAGCCGACAGAAAGCCGGTGGACGGCTCCAGAGCTTCTCCAGTTGGGTCCGCCCAGCCGCCGCCCAGCCCCTAGCTATGCCAACTTGCTCCTGGGCTGGTGGGAGGACACCATCGTCTTCACGGAAGATGAGTCGTCGTGGTGGAGTCCCCAGATTTTATTCTGGGGACGTTACATTGACGACGTGCTGATTTTATGGAGAGGAGATGTGGAACTATTTGATACATTCATTAGACAGCTGAATGATAACCAGTTAGGTCTGCATTTCACATCCGAGATACATGAGAAAACCATTAACTTCCTAGACGTCACAATTTACAAGGATGGAATGGGGGGCCTACAAACAACCATTTTTAGAAAACCCACAGCAACTAACGATCTCTTAAATTGGGAAAGCCATCATCCTAGGGGACTAAGAGAAGTTATACCCAAGGGCCAATACCTAAGAGCAAGGCGGAACTGCTCGGAGATTGGTAGGCTTCATGATGAGGCTAGAAAGATGAGGGATCGCTTCGTGGAGAAGGGATACCCTCTCAGTACTTTGAACAAAGCTTTTAAAAATGCTTGTCAAAATAGTAGAGATAGCCTTTTGAAACCTAGAGTTAGAAAATCTGATGAGGTGACCCGTATCATGGGACTTTTGACAATAAGTCCAGTGAAGTGAGGAGGATATTGGAAAAATATTGGAGTATACTTATGACTGATCAGGATGTGGCACCACTTATACCCGATAGACCAGCAATAACATACAGGAGAGGGAGATCGATTATGGTACCTTTACACGCCGCCACAACAGGATGGATACCAACGGCAACTTGACGTGCACGAGCACGGCCGAACGGTTACCAACGGGAACCGCACCCTCTATACACGCCGCCACAAGGTGCGCTACGCTACGCTACATCTACAGCTACATACATCGCCGGTGTCGCAAGTAGCCGTCTGTAGCTCAGCGTACCAGCTTTACACACAGCCACCACAGAGTGATCTGGGAGCAACAAAGGCAGGACGTAAAACAAATAGGCGTGCCACAGACCTGTACGCCGCGCCCAAACCACAACCATTGGCCAACACTACGGAGTTGTGATTGGGCACGACGGAAAGGGCGGATGGCCGAGACGTGCCGTACTAGTGAACGGAGTGTGGCACGGAATAAGCGCTTGTGACATGGCGGAGCCTGGCGAATGCATCCAAATCGATGGTAATGGGTCACGCTAGAGCGGTGGCCAGTCACATATCCCGTGTGTATTAAAGTAGCGGTCCGGGGCTATGTGTGCGTAGTACAAGTGTTTGCCGTGTCACGCACGATCAGCGCTTGTGACAGCCGCGTGTGCAGATTGAACTGAGGTGCGTTTGTGTGCCACACATTAGCGTCTTACAAAAGACAGTATGTGCGTTTTCTGTCAAAAATCTGTGACAACTGTGGCGAAGTATGTGTATGTATACAGGCTGAATTGGGTTTAATATATGTGCTGACAGATGTGAATGTAGTGGAACAGCTTCCAAGGCACCAAGTCAAAGATCTGTGTGACAGTGTATTAGCAAACACCTGACAAGAATATGTCCTGCATCAATGTGCTGTGTGCAGGGGACCCTCTGCCTACAACAAAAAAAAGGATCATGTACGCACAATGGCCACAAACACTGTTGGGCAAAAGACTTTCAGAAAAACATGGCTACCCACACATATTGTGTGCACAATCCCAGCCAATAGGTGGCTATGACATCCCAGGCCCCCACCCAACCCTGCATCACATTGCCCTCCTCCACCAAGTAATCAGGCTCACACAGATGATGTTGGATCCAACAGAAAAAGGTTTAATATATTGCATGAATCTTGACCTTGTCTTGTGCAAACAAAATATACATAAAGTAAAAACATTGTCGAATTCAAGAGCAGGTGACATTCATCAGGGAAATTCAATGGATAAGCAAATCACCACACATTGCAAACTGTGGATGGAAAAAATACTAAAATAACCTAAACTAACTAACTAAATAACTACATAATGAAAACTCATGCACATAATGCAAACAAAGAGAATGGAAAAGGTCAACCAAACATTAAAGGGGTGCAGCTAACCTGCTGTCACCTCCATTGAAAACACAAAAAGCAACTCCCAGAGCCAGCCACATTATATGGCCTGGTCCTGCCAGCTCACTGCACCAGACCCATTGAAGTAGGAGCAGTAAGCTTCTCTACTGTCCCTGGCCTCCTGCCGAGTGCGGCCATGGCTCTGCGGCTGGAGTGGCACAATCACATGGGCCTCATCACGCCAAGACCCTGGACGGAGCTCCCCTGTTGTAGCGTCTGCATTATCTACATAACCTCCTGGCGTGTATGATGCCCTATCCCTACGACGCAGGAAGTTATGTAGCACACAGCAGGCCACCACTACCGCCTCAATAGACTCCGGTTTCATATGTATAGGTGTATGAAAAATCCGGAATCTATTGGCCATTATCCCAAACGCATTTTCAACTACACGGCGGGCCCGGGATAGCCGGTAGTTGAAAATGCGTCTCGCAGAAGTAAGGGCCCTCTGGGATATGGCCGCAGTAGGTGCTCCTGAAGTGGGAATGCTTCATCCGCCACAAACGCAAAGTTGAGATGTTCGGTCGTGTGCTCATTTGAGGGTAAGTTTAGCCCACCATTCCCTAGTAGTGTTGCCAAGGAGCTTAGGGCAAACACCCCCCCATCTGAGTTGCGACCAGGCATTCCAACATCCACGTAGAGGAACTCATAGTTGGCATCTACTACAGCCATGAGGATTATACTACAATACCCTTTGTAATTGTAATACAAAGAGCCAGAGTGGGCAGGTTTGGTAATCCTCACGTGCTTACCATCCAATGCCCCGCCACAGTTGGGGAAGTTCCACCGGGTTTCAAACCCTTGGGCCACTTCCAGCCATTCTGCAGCGGTTAATGGCATTTTCATGTAGGCTGGCTGCAGAGCTCTCCAGATGGCCCAACACGTTTCAGGGATCAGGCGGCTCAGCAGGGGCAGGGAGACACGTGACACGTATGTGAGGGATGTCATGGACTGCCCTGTAGCCAGGAACCGCAAAGTGATCGCCAACCGCTCAGCAGCTGATACTGATGGTCGCATTATAGTGTCCTGACGCGCTATCATTGGCCCTACACGCTCCAATAGGAAGGTGAAACAGTCCTCGGGCATACGGAGATAGTTTCGGTAATCATCAGGACAGTTAAGCTCCAGCTCCCGCAACAGCTGCATGTGGCCCCGGGTTTCCCGCCTCAGAAGCCAATCACGGGTCCACATCCGCCGCTGTCTGCGCCTCATCAACCTTTCATACCGATCCTGATACCACATTTGCTCTTCCACCAACGCAAGAGCCACGATAACATTGCGGTCATGGATATTCTGCATCCTCAATATCAGCACCTGTAGATGAGAATACACAACATGAGTACATAGACCAAAATGTGGGCAAGTCAGCAGGTTCAGCAAGCCACACCTCTTTTCGATTACACACTATAGCCAAGATGATGGGATCTCTTGTGTGGGCCCAAAACACAACCCTGAAGCAAGGACGGCAAACACCCAGTAGTCACCCCAAACAACATGGCACACGGCGATTGAGAGTGGCCTCCTCTACATCAACGTCAATGGGAGCTCCCAAAATTCACACATCTGCACCTAGGTGAGTTAGAAAGGGACATGTGTCACCAATAATGTTGGTCAAACAGGTCCCATAATCCATTACACAGCCCATAATGTCTATTGATTACAGTAAAAATGATGAAGAATAACGAATGTGACGTACCCCGATATGGAAGGTTGAGGAAGGCTACATGAACCAAACAACATTGCACATGACTGCGGATGGTTACCCATGTGTAATTGGTTTTTGAAGGTGTAATTTTACATACACATGTATGCCATGTCTGGCGCCCAACACCTCAAAGCCCTGTGTCATCCCATTCCCGTTGGACACAGTCTCCATTGGCCACAACCAGTATGCAGAAATCGATCCAGTCGACATGAGTGACACAGTTCCGTCTACAGTCATGCATCCATTCTCCTGTATGTTGTCTGCAAACAAACACAGCAATGTATCTGAACAAAAGTGTCAAGGGCCACACAAAATGCCGTATCCTAACCCACACACTACACTATATGTCGTCCCCTACAATACAAACCCCTATATCGGCCGCTACACCAGTCTCCGGCGCTCTCCAAGAACATCAACATATGCACCCCACCCTGCGCCAATTCCATGTGTGTCCACAAAAACTTACCTAATGGGTCTGGCCAGCAAGCGTAATGTTTGGCGGGATGGGCAACTTTTAAAGGGCCGCCAACCTATCACGATTCAGCGATCTCCACCAATTAGCGGAAGGCAAATCCGCACCCAGGTGCCCCTTCAGGATGTGCATTATTGTGTCCGCTGTGATTGGTGTCCCGGACTATAAAGGCAGGTCAATGGCCACTGCTCCGTGTCCAGACGTCGATGTGCATTGAGCTACTAGTGTCCTGTTTGACTTCTGTTGCTCTGACGGTAAGCCTCTTTAGCGGTTTGTAAGAAAATGTAATGAACGCAGCTGGTTCTGGCACAGGCAGCTTAGGCGATGTGTGTATGGCCATGTTTGAAGCGGCATGCAAATATTTACCACGTAATATTCAATATGTGAACCTTATTCTGTGTCGCCCAGTAGCCACGTAGTGCCTCTACTTATGTAGTGTAAGTATGTATTGCACCTTCTGCTTTGTGGCAATGGTAAAAGAGCACGCTGTTATTTCTTTGGCTGGTACTTCACATCAACATTTCAGGGGTGGTAGAATTGTGGCGGACATTCCAGGGATGTTGGGTACATGTGTTAAAATGGAACTTCCACGTCTGGAGGAACACCTACATGATCATCTGGGTGCACATTACATGTAGTATGTGCAGTGTTGGCACACACCCAGGCCGCCTTTCTGATATAGTGACCCCTTACCATTGTGGACACTGGCCAGGTACTAGTTAGCACACAATGTGTTTTGTCACATGTTGGCCTACAGGTATGTACGCACACACCGTGTCAAGGTGTGTTGCAATAGGTACATTGGGGACAGAAATCATGTTTGAAACATCTGTAGGTGGACACCGATATCCGGTGCTTGATAATGGCTGCATACATGTGTTTGAGTTAGTAGCGGTCTGAGATTGAGAAAATGCCCCACTCATGCCCAGTTTCACTCCACAAAATAGCTGCATAGATGATCACTGTAGAAAGTTAATGATTATGTGTATGATTGTGGCAAGTTTTGAAATGTCGGTATGCCTTGTGTTGTGACTGTGTTTTTTTTGTTTATTTTTTCATCGGCAGATGCCGACGGGTACTGTGGAATTGGAAACCCAGCTTCTCACGGAGTATCAGCGGCACGAATGTTTGTGGCGCAGCTCGCTGCCCGAATATAAAAATCGGGCCAGCGAGGGCCGAGGCCTACAGGAGTCTTGTGGCTCTGGCAAATCGCTTGGAGCCAAGGGTAGGCAAGACGTGGGACCAGCCTATGGTGGCACTTAAGATCAAAACATGAGGTCGGCGTTCATGCGGGCTCACATTCTGTACCAGCGTCGTCGCTCAGGGGCTGGAGCAGAGGAGGTACCATCACCTACCCTATGGTACTATCCCCTGTTCACCTTCATCCTGGGCGAGGTTCGCCCGCATCGAACGACCACCAACTGCCCCGTTGCTGCGTCCCATGTAGGCCCGGCTGCATCACCACCTGCGCCACAGGAGGTGGGTAATTGTGTGACAGTGGTGGCCCACAATGTTTCCTTCACATGTGTGCTTCTATAAATCCTTCACACCAAATGTGTTGCCATATTTACCTCCTTGCTGCGGCACACCTTGGGGTGTCAATCTATCTGCCCTCCTTCCATGACTTACCAGACTTTTCTATTCTATGCTTCCAGCCGTATTGCAATGTTGCTTCTTCCACAACATCTTGGTATGTTTAGGTTAGTTATTTAAGGGTTTCAAGATAGCAGGTGGTTTGTTCTCAAACAGCCACATAGTACCATGTAGTAAATGGTGCTGTCTCACATGTGTGTTGGCTTTGTTGCCAGTGGGTTAAAGGTAATTGAGTGAGGGGTGGATTCTCACCATAAAGGACTCCTAATGGGAAGGTGCCCAATATGTGTCATTGGCCAGCACAGCCCCCAGTATCAAGGTGTTGTGGTGACATGTCCTAATATTGGCTTACGGCTACGTGACAAACAACTAATTATGTATTTAGCTGAGCTCCTGGAATGGTCGAGGTGAGTGTACAGGAGAACCACTGGTGTTGGGGTCTTGAACCTTATTTGCTTTACTGTGTTATTCCTCATTTTCCATTCTGCTAGTTGGCCTTGGTGTGTGTGGGAGTGGTATATAGAGTCCTGTTGTGAATGTATACAGTTGATATAGCCTCCACTAATGGTATTTTTTTTATTTTTCCCCACCCACAGGCCCCAGAAGAGGACGGCTCCATTGCCGAGGATTCTGTTGCTGATGATGCTCAGCCCATGACATCTGGGGCTGAGCAGGAGGGCGCGGCGAGTGATGTGGGTCCAGGCCCAGGTCCCAGCTCCGGGATCCGTCGCCGCCGACGTCCTGCACCACCTGAGACGGAGCTGGCGACCTGGGCCCGACGCGTGTTGTTGGATGAACAACGGACCCACATGGACCCCGACGCCCTCTACATGAGCAACAGAATGCGAGGGATGGAGCCGCTCCAGAAGAAGATCCTTCTGAGGGTGTTCCACAATGCCGCTGATGCTGCCGATGATGGGGCCCTTCAATGGGGCTGCCACGTCCCCTCCCCCATGCAACACACCTTGTGGCCCCTTTCACCAGCTGCCCCATCTCGGCCCGTGAGAAGACCGGCCCCGCCACAGTCACCCCATCCCCCCTTAACACATCGTCGTTCAACCAGACGTTCTGGGGCAGGTCGGGGCTGCCCTCAGAGGAGGGGGATGCGGCATTGTCAGAGCCGACAGAAGAGGAGTAATTTGGACACTAGTAGCCAATGCACAGAATTGGCAGTCTGGACTTTATAATTTCAGGAATTGCGTTTTATATGTATATTTTGTTGATTGATTTTTGGCCAAAATTACTGGTTTTTTTTTTAAATTTTTTTTGCCACTAAAATTCTATTCTTTGTAATTTATTTTAAATTCCAGCCTGGAATAAATTTTATTTATTAACACAATTGTGTATTCATTTCAGAATAAGGATTGTGTGGGTTTTTGGGGGTGAATGTAATTGTGGCCAATAATAGGTTTCCCCAAGCCACACAATATGGGCCAGTGCTCGCTCAGCAGGATCACCATCGGTTCATTTGGAATGTCTTAGCACATTCACAAAGGGATGTTGTGATGTGCCTCACATAGTTAGGTTATGGTGAGGTTTGGTCACCAAATATTAGTAAGGTCACATGAAGGAGCGTATAACAAAGTTAGAACAGCATTGTATTGTAAACATACATGTGTCACAGACATTTGCCATCATACAAGGTAGGCTTAGGCCAGATGGGGCTAGCCAGTCCACACTTGTGATGGTCCCAATGTGGGACAGTATAGCGATTGTAGGCCAGATGGGGCTAGCCAGTCCACACTTGTGATGGTCCCAATGTGGGACACTATAAGAAAAGAGCCCAACGGGGGCCAAAAATAAAAAAAAAACCAATATTTTCACTTTTGCAAGGCAACAAGCCAACGTGTGAACATTTTAGGGTCCAACAAGGACAACTGTTTGTGGGGCCATGTTTGGCCAGGATACAATGCATCCCTCGAATTCATGGGTGTGAACCATGGTGTGGGTGTAGGTCCGCCAGCATTTGAGCCAGGCGGCCAAGGTCCTGCAGGCCACGCTGTAGAGCCGTGGTCAAACGGGCCACAAATGCCTGATGGGCCTGGATGAATTCCTCCATGGTAGGGGCACCTGTATTGGGAGTAAACACAAACTTTAGTACACACTCGTCACTGCTGATGGTTAGTCATGACTGGCCGCAACCATCCACTTACCCTGTTCCTCCAAATCCAGTTCACCATCAGACGGGGAGGGAGATGGGGTCAAGCTCCATCCATATGAGCCCGCACGTTCACCATCTGGAAAAAGGGAGAACCAACATGGTTTACTTTGTTTACATAAATTGTTTGGCCCCAGATGAAATTGAAGCAACAGTGTGCAGGGTGTGTGTGGCAACATAACACACTTACCACCATAGTCACTGTGTGGGGACATGGTCACCCCAGGACTCGCCACTGAGCTGGAGACAGTGGGAGGTGGTGTTACTCCCGGGCTGGGGCTCCGTGGCCACATTATGTGGTTCAGGGGTAACAGTGGTCCTGGGCTACGGGGCAAAGACTCCTCTGGGCCGCCAGGTACTTGCTGCTCCTCGCCCTCCTGTGGGGAGTTGATGTGTTCCTCCAGCAGCCAGGCAGATGGGGACAGCTGGTCACACTCCAGCGGGCTGCCAGGTGCGGACTGGTCCTCCACGTCCTCTGTCCCGGTGGGTGACGGGACGTCTGGCTCCTGAGGCCCGGGGGAAGGTGTTGACCCTGGGGACAAGGGTGCCACTTGAGGCTGATGTGTGGGGTTCTTGATGGGCCACCTGGGGTGGGGCATGGGGCCCTTCTTCTGATGAGGATTCAGCATCTAGTTTGAAATTTGAACATAAAAGACGTAATAAGATCATGCCTACACATTGTTGTCCTACAAAGAGCTTGTGTGGGTATTTATTTGACGGCTATGGCTGGGGTCACACACACACAGATATGTGGCCAGATATTGTTGACAGATCTCTGGTTGCAGTGAAAGCATGGACACATTGTTCCATTTTGAGGCTGTCTCCAAATGTCAACATGTGACCATGATTTGACTGCAAACAGAGATGTGCAAACAATATGTGGGCAGATATCTGTGTGTGTGACCCCAGCCTTACTTAGCATCAACCAGGTGATGCTGGATGCATACACTCATGTTGTATGCATGTACTGTGCGTGTGAGCCATTTTTAGGGCTGACTGGATGAGCACAACACTGTGAAGATGTGTTTGATTGTGTAGGCCACACTGTCCCTTGTCATATGTTTCCATCATTTTTTGTGTATTGTGGGACATGCACATGTGGCGGTGTGTGTTTTGGGGCAACAATTACTCACCACGCAGCCTGCCAATCCTGGCACGGATGTCCAGTATGCGACCTGGGCATTTGTGCTTCAAGTCAGCGATCTTTTTTTGGATCGCTTTTACTGTCCTCTGTACCCCCAGTTTGCAGAGCAGGGCCCGCTGGATCCGCCGCACGGTGCACCGATTGCGCAGCCTGGGTGGCGGTGGTGATGGTGGCCCCAATAGTCCCGACGGTCACAATGATCAATGAGGATGATCAGCTCCGCCATCCCCCATGTTGCGGCGCGGTGCACGGCTGCCATGACTGCTATGGTGTGTGCAGAGGCGGGCTGGCACCTTGCAGGCAGAGTGAAAATGAAACCAACGTCATGACGTCATTACGACCGCTGTGGGGGTGACGCACCTTTATAAGTAGGCCAACACGCAGTGACTCGGCCGACACACTTATGCGGCCCCTACTGCAGAAGACACACAGTGCAGTCCGTACAACACGGCTCTGATCTGTCTACTGGGTAATCTCCTCCGATGTGGTATGGGATTGTGTGCATCTGTGTGCGCGCTGCGCGCACTGCCAGACCCGGAACACTTCTACGGCAGCTGCTGTGCAATAAGCCAGAGCGGTACGTAACACACACTTGTGCGCTGTGTCCCGCATTATTCGTTTTCATGTTGATATGATGTGCACACTGTATGTACATCATGGGCCATTTATGATTTTACGTTCAAGTGTGTGTCCGCGTAATTGTACTACTATCTGATCGTGCATACGGCGCGTATTGTGTAGTGCTGAAGGGACAGCTCATCCAAGATGGAGGGCTGTGAGGCAAGGGCCAATCGTAACGCAGCATCTTCCACCAATGATCGCTGAAGGGGCGCGGTATCACGCAGCATGGGTGACGCCTTAGCCACATTGCAGCTACATCGCCGGGTGTCCAGAGTTCCCTTCTGTAGCTTCTTTACACGCCGATACAGCTCGCTACAATCGGCGATGTTGCCATATGTTTATGGGCAGTGCACGGATACAGAGGTATCTGTAGCCGTCTGCGTCGTCCCGTCTTCAGACGCCGCTACTACGGGCGATATTGGCTCGACAAGCTACATTTGTAGCCTGTAGCGGGTTGTATCCATCCTGTTGTGGCGGCGTGTAAAGGTACCATTAGGGATCACCTGGTGCATAGTCACTATTGCCCTCCAAAGAAAATCGGAACCTGGCTAGAACAGAGACAGGCAGGCACTTTCAGATGTGGAAAATGTTCCTTTTGTGATTACATCAGGGTATCAAAGACCGCAAGGAGTAGTACTACAGGAGAAATTTTTACGAACCGACAATTCGCAAACTGTAGAACTGAAGGGGTTGTATATCTATGCCAATGCTCATGTCCTATGGACTATGTAGGAAAAACTAAGAGACAATTGAAGAGACGGATAGGAGATCATTTGGGTGATATTCGAATGAAAGGGACACACCAATATCAAGACACGTTAGGGAAGTGCATGGAGGAGATATGGGTTGTCTGAGATTTCAGGCGCTAGAGGTGATAGAGAGACCAAAACGTGGTGGTGATTGGGATAAGGAGATCCTAAAAAGGGAAACTAAATGGATATACAGGACTGTATCCACGGGCATGGCTGGCCTAAATGAGCAGATACTGTACACTCCGTTCTTGTGAAACTTTGATTTTTGAAATATACAAATTGGTCTGGGGGGTTGGCATTTTGTCTCTTTTAACAGACTACTTAGGATCGAATAACGGTACGGAGGTCGTGTCGAAATCCTATTACTCCGAGAAAGGAGACTGGATATGTACCTTTATGGTCTGATTTTTGGACCAGTATATCTGAATTGGTGTCTATACATACTAGGACATATAGTTGGGACACTTTGATTTGCAGAACTAAAGTGTGAGGTGTTTTGAGGGGTGCACACCACATTCACCCAGCAAGAAAATCTATATAGGGGGGTTTTGAGGTCTGAGGAGATTGGGGAATCAATTGAGGAAAAAATTGCCCAACAGGGGGTCTTTTGAGGTGTATGCAATAATTCCTTTGGAAGTATTTGCTGCATAGATATTGTAATTGATATATAATCCATATGGTGGGATACAGGAATGTTGCTAACATATGGGGACAGTTTTATTTTGGACCCCCATTCTGTATGCAAGTCTAGTAAAAAATACCCACTATGAGTAATTAGGATGTACAACCAAAAGATCTGTGTCTTATTATGGCAGTGTGAAACACACATAGCAATACAGGTAACATCATTTGTGTCCCCCCCCTCAGCCTCTATCCCCTCCTGCCACTTACACAGTAAACACCGATGTGCACTGTGTAATTTGCGAGGCTTCTGGGTGCGTCCCCCTGCTCCGGTGATGCGTTTCCGGTAAATGGAACGCAAGCCGGAAGTCGCGACGGGCGGTGGAACGCAATGCTCCACGCCTACTCGCGAAGGGGGAACGCCGGGATGTTGTGACGCGCTTCTGGTCTGTGGAACGCAGACCGGAGGCAGCGCTATCATGGAGCGCACGCTACACGCCTCTCCTGCCTCACACTGACAAGAGGCGTGGATAAAAGGAGTGGATCTCCGAGCTGCTGGTGGCGCTATTATCAATTAGACAGGAGACTTGACTGTATGCCCCTGTCAGCGCACACAGAGGACAGAAGGAGGTGTCTCTGTTATCCTTGTCATACTGTCACTCCTGATGAAACCCACGATTTATCGAGTGGGTGGAAACGCGTCGAGTGTTTTGGGACAGCGTGCATAAGATAAGTTATATCAACTTGTATATACTGTCAAATGATATTCCCATGGTGTTGTGAGGTGATAAATAACCCTTCAATGATCATTATATTCCTGCTTCATATAGGGGATTGAGATATTAGTGTTTGGAGATACTCATGGTATGAGGGTGGAAGTGTTTTTATGCCCATTGAGTAGCTATTCCACTCATCGTAGTCCTTCATAGATACACCTTGTACCCCTGGTATCATAGTTTATTTACAGGGGGTCCTTATGGGGACCGGGCTGGATGATACACTGTTTTAATAACACTATGCCTGATATGAGGACTGTTTAGTATAATTAAGATACCATATCACTTCACTAAAGTAATACCCCGTATGTTAGCTAGGGTTTGAAGGGACACTGGGATTGACCCTTGTCATCAGATAGCACCTTACTCCAGCATGGATGAATGTTTTGACTGTGCCCTGTATATAGGTGACGGAATATAGGGACAGCCGTCGTGGAACGGGGACACCGTATAACTTAGGTGTTGAAAACTCCGTTGCTAGGCAGTATAAGAAAACAGGGTTTGACTAGGGATATTCCCACCCCTGTTTGAAGTGTATGTTTATAGACACTGGGTGCGAGAAAACACTTTTTTGTTATTTTTTAACAAATATTTATTAAAAGTTATATTTTAGAAGTGCACTTTAAGTAAGAGATACCATTTAAACGGGAGTCACAATTATCATATAAGTTAGATATAAACAAATTGAGCTAATTAATGGCAGGCTTTCTGTCAGGTCCGGTAGACAGAGCTAGATGGGCCCTCGAGGCTAAGGACGTATTTTCAGAAACGGAGGATACTGTTGGTACTGGCTCCTCAGATACTCTAAAAAAACTGTTTCACGAAATAACGATCACGTACAAAGAAAACGTGAAATCTTGGTGGGAGATAGAGTGCCTGGAGAAATACCTAGCTAATAAAATCGTGCCTAAAGGTCTCCGACTAAATATTATACCTGCCCAGAGATCTAGAACCCCGACCCTTCTTGAAAAGTGGGAGGCGGAATCCATAAACAGCTCACTGAGGTTCATGAACATCTTGTTAGAGGAGGAGAAAAAAGCCTTCGAGATAACATCCAAAAAATTGGGGGAGTTAACTGAGGAAGCCAAAAAATATAAGGAAGAATCAGATTTTGGCAAACGGGAAGCGATATTAGAACATAACGTGGGGAGACTCCAATCCTTTATTAAGGAAAGAAAACACAAACAATTTTTGAGGGACTCAGCTGAGTTTAAAGAAAAACGGGCATACCTGTTCATCCAGAGAGGAGACCGTGATTTGGGTAACACGGAGACATCAGCATCAGAACGTGATCAGTCAGATAGGGAAGGACTGGAAGGTGCAGGAAGTAGGATCCCTAACCCGAAGGGATATAAAAACAAACCTAAGGGCAAAAAATGGAGAAAGAAGGGAGGCAGAGGCAGAGGGAGACAGGGCAGGGGAGATCGAGAGGAGGAGGAGGAATATGGAGGTCGGGACCAAAGTCCCTCTGGACAGGGACAACATGGTGGTGGTTCTTTTCCACGGTTTGGATCGGCTATATCTGGGCCAACGGCCTTGGGGAGTTATGTGACGGGACCTTTTTTAGGGAGGGATCCCTACCCTTTAAGAGGCAGACTTCCGGACCATTTACCTCGACCGAAGTGATAGACCAAAATAGAATCATCAACCTGACGGACCATATTTTGACAGATATTGAAAAGCGGGTATTGACGAAAGGTTTATCGTTTGTGCCCACCAATTACTACAGCGACTTTGATTGGGTAAAGGACATAAATCTCTTTGCTAGAAAACTTAAATGGAAACGTTTTTTTAGACTTAATACGGGGGAGAAGTACCAACTATATGACATCGAAGAGGAAGACATGGTCATGTTTGGGGATCTGTTAGATCTAGAAAAGGATTCCCGGAGGGTGGAGGGTAATGGACCCTTTACGGATTGTAGACCTGTGAGCAAAAAAAATGCCTCCTGTTAGCGAACTGACAAGCATTGACATATTTACGAGTCTTGTTACTAAAGAGTTGAGGGAATTAAAACAAAAAAGAGTACAACATTACCCTAATCTCACCAGGGAAGAGAGATCAGCATTGGAGAGAATATCAAAAAATGACCATCTAATTATCAAGCCAGCCGATAAAGGCGGTAATCTAGTCTTGATGAACCACGATACATATAAGACCATGTGTATGAGGTTACTAGATGATCAGACCACTTATACTAGTCTCAAAAAAGACCCAACAGAGGTGTTTCAATGTGAATTGGAGGTAATCCTAATGGAGGCATTTGAAGAGGGGAGCATATCCAAGAAGGAGAAGGAGTTCTTGTACAATAAACATCCAACCATGGCTGTTTTTTATTCCCTTCCCAAAATACACAAAGGGCTAAACCCATTAAAAGGCCGCCCCATAGTGTCGGGGATTAACTCAGGTACCCAAAATTGTGGAATCTACCTGGACAAAATCCTCCGGAATTATGTCACTAGTTTCCCATCATATATACGGGATACATTGGATCTGATTGGGAAACTGGATGGCATTTCGGTGGATTCTGATGTACAGCTAGCCTCCATTGATGTGGAGGCACTGTACAGCAGTATACCCCATGAAATGGGATTAAGGGCAGTGGAATATTATTTGAATAGCCGTGGTAATCAGTACAACAAACATAACAAGTTTGTCCTTGCCCTGCTTGGATATGTTCTGACTCACAACTGGTTTGACTTCGATGGTAAGCTGTACCACCAGCACAGGGGCACGGCTATGGGGAGCTCATGCGCCCCTAGCTATGTCAACTTGCTCCTGGGCTGGTGGGAGGACACCATCGTCTTCACGGAAGATGAGTCGTCGTGGTGGAGTCCCCAGATTTTATTCTGGGGACGTTACATTGACGCACGTGCTGATTTTATGGAGAGGAGATGTGGAACTATTTGATACATTCATTAGACAGCTGAATGATAACCAGTTAGGTCTGCATTTCACATCCGAGATACATGAGAAAACCATTAACTTCCTAGACGTCACAATTTACAAGGATGGAATGGGGGGCCTACAAACAACCATTTTTAGAAAACCCACAGCAACTAACGATCTCTTAAATTGGGAAAGCCATCATCCTAGGGGACTAAGAGAAGTTATACCCAAGGGCCAATACCTAAGAGCAAGGCGGAACTGCTCGGAGATTGGTAGGTTTCATGATGAGGCTAGAAAGATGAGGGATCGCTTCGTGGAGAAGGGATACCCTCTCAGTACTTTGAACAAAGCTTTTAAAAATGCTTGTCAAAATAGTAGAGATAGCCTTTTGAAACCTAGAGTTAGAAAATCTGATGAGGTGACCCGTATCATTGGGACTTTTGACAATAAGTCCAGTGAAGTGAGGAGGATATTGGAAAAATATTGGAGTATACTTATGACTGATCAGGATGTGGCACCACTTATACCCGATAGGCCAGCAATAACATACAGGAGAGGGAGATCGATTAGGGATCACCTGGTGCATAGTCACTATTGCCCTCCAAAGAAAATCGGAACCTGGCTAGAACAGAGACAGGCAGGCACTTTCAGATGTGGAAAATGTTCCTTTTGTGATTACATCAGGGTATCAAAGACCGCAAGGAGTAGTACTACAGGAGAAATTTTTACGAACCGACAATTCGCAAACTGTAGAACTGAAGGGGTTGTATATCTATGCCAATGCTCATGTCCTATGGACTATGTAGGAAAAACTAAGAGACAATTGAAGAGACGGATAGGAGATCATTTGGGTGATATTCGGAATGAAAGGGACACACCAATATCAAGACACGTTAGGGAAGTGCATGGAGGAGATATGGGTTGTCTGAGATTTCAGGCGCTAGAGGTGATAGAGAGACCAAAACGTGGTGGTGATTGGGATAAGGAGATCCTAAAAAGGGAAACTAAATGGATATACAGAACCGTATCCACGGGCATGGCTGGCCTAAATGAGCAGATACTGTACACTCCGTTCTTGTGAAACTTTGATTTTTGAAATATACAAATTGGTCTGGGGGGTTGGCATTTTGTCTCTTTTAACAGACTACTTAGGATCGAATAACGGTACGGAGGTCGTGTCGAAATCCTATTACTCCGAGAAAGGAGACTGGATATGTACCTTTATGGTCTGATTTTTGGACCAGTATATCTGAATTGGTGTCTATACATACTAGGACATATAGTTGGGACACTTGGATTTGCAGAACTAAAGTGTGAGGTGTTTTGAGGGGTGCACACCACATTCACCCAGCAAGAAAATCTATATAGGGGGGTTTTGAGGTCTGAGGAGATTGGGGAATCAATTGAGGAAAAAATTGCCCAACAGGGGGGTCTTTTGAGGTGTATGCAATAATTCCTTTGGAAGTATTTGCTGCATAGATATTGTAATTGATATATAATCCATATGGTGGGATACAGGAATGTTGCTAACATATGGGGACAGTTTTATTTTGGACCCCCATTCTGTATGCAAGTCTAGTAAAAAATACCCACTATGAGTAATTAGGATGTACAACCAAAAGATCTGTGTCTTATTATGGCAGTGTGAAACACACATAGCAATACAGGTAACATCATTTGTGTCCCCCCCTCAGCCTCTATCCCCTCCTGCCACTTACACAGTAAACACCGATGTGCACTGTGTAATTTGCGAGGCTTCTGGGTGCGTCCCCCTGCTCCGGTGATGCGTTTCCGGTAAATGGAACGCAAGCCGGAAGTCGCGACGGGCGGTGGAACGCAATGCTCCACGTCTACTCGCGAAGGGGGAACGCAGGGATGTTGTGACGCGCTTCCGGTCTGTGGAACGCAGACCGGAGGCAGCGCTATCATGGAGCGCACGCGTACACGCCTCTCCTGCCTCACACTGACAAGAGGCGTGGATAAAAGGAGTGGATCTCCGAGCTGCTGGTGGCGCTATTATCAATTAGACAGGAGGCTTGACTGTATGCCCCTGTCAGCGCACACAGAGGACAGAAGGAGGTGTCTCTGTTATCCTTGTCATACTGTCACTCCTGATGAAACCCACGATTTATCGAGTGGGTGGAAACGCGTCGAGTGTTTTGGGACAGCGTGCATAAGATAAGTTATATCAACTTGTATATACTGTCAAATGATATTCCCATGGTGTTGTGAGGTGATAAATAACCCTTCAATGATCATTATATTCCTGCTTCATATAGGGGATTGAGATATTAGTGTTTGGAGATACTCATGGTATGAGGGTGGAAGTGTTTTTATGCCCATTGAGTAGCTATTCCACTCATCGTAGTCCTTCATAGATACACCTTGTACCCCTGGTATCATAGTTTATTTACAGGGGGTCCTTATGGGGACCGGGCTGGATGATACACTGTTTTAATAACACTATGCCTGATATGAGGACTGTTTAGTATAATTAAGATACCATATCACTTCACTAAAGTAATACCCCGTATGTTAGCTAGGGTTTGAAGGGACACTGGGATTGACCCTTGTCATCAGATAGCACCTTACTCCAGCATGGATGAATGTTTTGACTGTGCCCTGTATATAGGTGACGGAATATAGGGACAGCCGTCGTGGAACGGGGACACCGTATAACTTAGGTGTTGAAAACTCCGTTGCTAGGCAGTATAAGAAAACAGGGTTTGACTAGGGATATTCCCACCCCTGTTTGACGTGTATGTTTATAGACACTGGGTGTGAGAAAACACTTTTTTGTTATTTTTTAACAAATATTTATTAAAAGTTATATTTTAGAAGTGCACTTTAAGTAAGAGATACCAGCCGCCGCCGTCACAAACACGGCATGTGTGCACATACCCTAAAAAAACAGATCTGTTTTTTTAACATGGGGCCCTGAGGATAAACGGATCTGTTTTTTTAACATGGGGCCCTGAGGATAAACAGATCTGTTTTTTTAACATGGGGCCCTGAGGATAAACGGATCTGTTTTTTTAACATGGGGCCCTGAGGATAAACAGATCTGTTTTTTAACATGGGGCCCTGAGGATAAACAGATCTGTTTTTTTAACATGGGGCCCTGAGGATAAACGGATCTGTTTTTTTAACATGGGGCCCTGAGGATAAACAGATCTGTTTTTTAGAGCATTGTTTATGGAAAAAATTACAACGTTTCAAAAACGCAGAGCTGCACAGGAGGGTCAAAAAGTACCCTAATAAAAACGGATGAGTTATTGAAAACAAGGGACAAAACTGATGTGTGACCCAAGCCTGAGAGATGGATAGATAAATAGCTATTATAGTTGGAAGAATAGATAGGATGGACAGATAGACAGATATGAAGATAGAGAGTTGGATAGATGGATGGATAGATAGGATGGATATGATATATAATATATATACATACAAAGAGGGAGAAGCAGCACTTTTTCCAGATATGGATGGTGCAATTCAGTCCAGAGTGAGTTCAGGCGCTCTATTAATATACAGACCAGTAGATGGACCGCAGCACTCAGGTTACAATGTTATTGCCTTTATTGGCCTTCAGGCCAATGAAGGGCAATAAAGGCAATAACATCGTAACCTGAGTGCTGCAGTCCATCTACTGGTCTATATATATATATATATATATATATATATATATATATATATATATATATATATATATACACATACACACACACACACATATATATATATATATCTTATATACTGCCGTGCTCAAAGATTTACATACAGCGGCAGATTTTTTGCTTTCTTGGCCTTTTTTAAGATTTCGAGGTTGTCGCTTGGATACTTGGAGATTCAGCTCTGTCAATAGGTTTTCTATGGGATTAAGGACTGGAGACTGGTAGGCCACTCCATGACCCTAATGTGCTTAATTTTAGGCCACTCCTATGTTGCATTTGCTGTATGTTTTGGGTCACGCTGGAAGACCCAGCCATGATGCATTTTTAATGTCCTGGCGGAGGGAAGGAGGTTGTCACTCAGGATTTTATGGTACATGGCTCTGTCCATTATCCTATTTAATGTGGTGAAGTAGTGCTCTGCCCTTAACAGAGAAACACCCCAAAACATAATGTTTCTAGCACCATACTTGACAGTGAGGATGGTGTTCTTTGGGTCATAGTCAGCATTTTTCTTCTACCAAACACAGAGAGTTGAATTACCGTATATACTCGTGTATAAGCCGACACGTGTATAAGCCGACCCCCCTACTTTTGCCCCCAAATCTGGGAAAACCTATTGACTCGTGTATAAGCCGAGGGTGGACCCCAGCACAGGTATACAGCCCCCAGCAGTGTGGTATACAGGCCCCCCAGTGGTATACAGCCTCCCCAGTGGTAGTATACAGCAGCCCCAGAGGTATATACAGCAGCCCCAGTGGTAGTATACAGCAGCAGCCCCAGTGGTAGTATACAGCAGCAGGCCCAGTGATATATACAGCAGCAGCCCCAGTGGTAGCATACATCAGCCCCAGAGGTATATACAGCAGCCCCAGTGTAGTATACAGCAGCCCCAGAGGTATATACAGCAGCCCCAGTGGTAGTATACAGCAGCCCCAGAGGTATATACAGCAGCCCCAGTGGTAGTATACAGCAGCCCAGTGGTAGTATACAGCAGCACCCCAGTGGTAGTATACAGCAGCATCCCCAGTGATATATACAGCAGCAGTCCCAGTGGTAGTATACAGCAGCACCAGAGGTATATACAGCAGCCCCAGTGAGATATACAGCAGCCCCAGAGGTAAATACAGCAGCCCCAGTGGTAGTATACAGTAGCAGCCCCAGTGGTAGTATACAGCAGCAGCCCCAGTGGTAGTATACAGCAGCAGCCCCAGTGATATATACAGCAGCAGCCCAGTGGTAGTATACAGCAGCCCCAGAGGTATATACAGCAGCCCCAGTGGTAGTATACAGCAGCAGCCCCAGTGGTAGTATACAGCAGCAGCCCCAGTGATATATACAGCAGCAGCCCCAGTGGTAGTATACAGCAGCCCCAGAGGTATATACAGCAGCCAGAGTGGTAGTATACAGCAGCAGCCCCAGTGGTAGTATACAGCAGCAGCCCCAGTGATATATACAGCAGCAGTCCCAGTGGTAGTATACAGCAGCCCCAGAGGTATATACAGCAGCCCCAGTGGTAGTATACAGCAGCCCCAGAGGTATATACAGCAGCCCCAGTGGTAGTATACAGTAGCAGCCCCAGTGGTAGTATACAGCAGCAGCCCCAGTGGTAGTATACAGCAGCAGCCCCAGTGATATATACAGCAGCAGCCCCAGTGGTAGTATACAGCAGCCCCAGAGGTATATACAGCAGCCCCAGTGGTAGTATACAGCAGCAGCCCCAGTGATATATACAGCAGCAGCCCCAGTGGTAGTATACACGCAGCCCCAGAGGTATATACAGCAGCATACCCCATCAGTATCCAGGGCCCCCCCATCAGTATCCAGGGCCCCCCCTTGCTCCGCAAACCTGTAAAGTGAAATTATACTTATCACTGTCCTGTCGCCGCCGTCCCCGCCGCTGCCGACATCGCGCTCCTCCGTCTTCATGCAGCGTCTTCCGACTTCCTCCTCTGGTGCGCAGACAATGACGTCATTGCCTGCGCCGACCAGAGGAAGCCGGAAGAAGACGGATGAAGCCGGAGGAGCGCGAAGACAGCGGCGGGGATGGCGGCGACAGGACAGTGATAAGTATAATGATTTTACTTTACAGGTTTGCGGAGCAAGGGGGTGGCCCTTGATACTGATGGGGGGGCCTGTATACCTATGGGGGGGCGCCTGTATATGACTCACGTATAAGCCGAGGGGGGGACTTTTCAGCCCAATTTTTGGGCTGAAAAACTCGACCTATACATGAGTATATACGGTAATACTAAAGAGCTCAGTTTTTGTCTCATCTGACCACAACACCTTCTACCAATCACTCTCAGAATCACCAAGGTGTTCATTGGCAAACTTCAGATGGGCCTGCACATGTGCCTTCTTGAGCAATGCACCAACAGTTGTCTCCTCACCCAGTGTCTTCCTTATGGTTTTGTAGCCCATTCCAGCCTTATGCAGGTCTACCATCTTTTCCCTGACATCCTTAGAAAGCTCTTTGGTCTTGCTCATGTTGTAGAGGTTAGAGTCTGACCAATTAATTGAATGTGTGGACAGGAGTCTTTCAAACAGGTGACAATTTAAGACAGCTGTCTTTAATGAAGGTAACAACTTGATTAGAAGTGTCTAAAGCCCCAGTCACACATAACGAGATCGTTAGCGAGATCATTCTAACTGTGACGTTACAACGATCTCTCCAGCAATGTCGCTATGTGTGTTGTGAGGTCGCTGATCGCTACAAAGGGCTCAGGACCATTTTTTGGTCATTGGTCTCCCGCTGGTCAGCACACATCGCTGCATGTGACAGCAAGAGACCAGCGATCTCACAGGCTGGTAACCATAGTAAACACCGGGTGTCTAGGCAGTGTGCGCTGCTTGGATACCCAGTGTTTATCCTAGTTACCAGCTTCCTCCCTGCTTACAGGCAGCGCTGAGCTGCTTGTAAACAGGGAGAAAGCTGGTAACTAGGATAAACAGCGGGTATCCAGGCAGCGCGCGCTGCCCAGATACCCGGTGTTTATCATAGTTACCAGTGTCCTCCCTGCTTAGCTCAGCCTGTAAGCAGGGAGGAAGCTGGTAACTATGATAAACACCGGGAATCCAGGCAGGGTGCGCTGCCTGGATACCCGCTGTTTATCATGGTTACCAGCTTCCTCCCTGCTTACAGGCTGAGCTAAGCAGGTAGGACGCTGGTAACATCCCTTCCAGCGATGTGGGAGGTGGCCCCCAGGTCCCTGATCGCTGGGGAGATCTGCCTGTTTGACAGCTCCCCAGCAACCAGGTAACGACGCTCCATTGATCCCAGCAAGTCGTTATCACTGTCGGGATCGCTGTAGCATCGTTGTGTGTGACTGGACCTTAACTGGTCTGTAGGAGCCAGAACTCTTAATGGTTAGTAGGGGAACAAATACTTATTTCTCTCTTCAAAATTTAAATACGTTTATATAATTTAGACAATGTGATTTTCTGGATTTTTGTTTATATTCTATCACTGTTAAAATAAACCTACTTTTAAAATTATAGACTGTTCATGCCTTTGTCAGTGGGCAAATGTACCAAATCAGCAAGGGACCAAATAATTATTTCCTTCACTGTTGTGTACAAATTGGTTAACAAAGGAAATAATCCTGGCTGAGAAGTTTATCAGTTTCTATGTGCTGATGGGGCTGGGGCCACATTCATAACACGTTTTCACCCAATCTGAGTTCTTACTTCTGCATTAACAGCACATCTGTTTAGGAGTGGCTGAGAAGTCACCATATTTTTCTTCCTATAACTCACCTCTAGTTATAGATTTAGGGTACGGACAGACAGATACACATGCGACGGATTGCACTCGGACAGCACTCGCAAGCCACTCTGACCAAAAGTCAGATGACGCTTGTCCAATTCTCGGATCCGTGAATCGGAGCATTTTTTCACTCGCATGTGTGTCCATACCCTTACATCTCAATCTGGTTGAACCAGCCAAGATCTGTCAAACAACCCCTATTTTCCTACAATACTCTTTAAAAAATCCTCATTGTCTCCCACCTGCTAGACACCCAGACTCTAAACGAACAAACTCTATGCATTTACCGGACATATTGCTGTACTAACTTTGTTTTTACCACAGCAGACGACAGCTCTAGCTTGGGCAGTCTATATTGCCCATTTTCTGTAAACAGAACTATGCAATTAAGATCAGTGGGAATGCTTACCTTTCTCTGTGGTCTTTTCCTTAACGTACAAATTACCCATCTTCCATCTATTTCACAGGTACACACAACTAGACAAGACAAGTGGGGACTCTTAGTCACTTTGGTTTGCTCTCTCTCCCCTTGCCTGACAATATTATCAGACGAATACCATCAATTCCACATCTGGAACTGGAAAGATAAGGGTTTTCTTTATTCGCATAAGAAGTTGTTGTCTATAATCATCAACATCAATACAATCTGTTACAACTGGACCCCACGGCCAACAATAATTAAAATGCCAAATATACACTTCTACACAACACACAACTTCAACACAGAGGTTCAACATTGAGAAAGAACTCTTTAGACTTTTTGTGTTAATAATGGACCCACTCACTATGTTTAAATCAATTGACTTGGGCTAACTTACTCAAAATAGGCCGAATTCAAGACAGAATACAACCTCTAATTTGGTAAGATAAAATTTCTCACATTTTTGCTGCAGCTTGAATTGTCTTAGGGACACACATCCATGTAAAGCTGTCACAGCGGTTGCAGGGGTCGGCGGGCTCCGGGCCCCTGTACCTCGGGCCCGGTCTCTCTTGCGACCCCTTCGACCGTGGATGGTACGCCACTGGGTCTCTGTCTACAATTAAAGCCTCTCTTGTACCCTAGGGGTCTCTGTTACAATGGGTTGTAGCAGGGGACATACCACATCAGATGGCCCCTGTGGCTTAGTTGGGAGGAAGAAGTGCAAGTTCCAGCAGTGGAGCCAGTGGAGCCAGTGCTCCAAACACATTAAATGAAGAAAAAAAGCCAGACAGCACTTCCTTTTGGCCCAGGTGCACTTCTATATACTGGATTACATATATCATTACATATATCATATACATTTTTTTTTCTTCTTCTTCTTTTTTTTTTTTATTATATGTGTTTTCACTGTAGGATTTATAATGAAAGGTCAAATATTTATATGCTGTTTTAATTGTACTACTGAAATATTGGTGTACTCTTACATCACTTTTATAACTCTAGCACTGTAATACTTTGCACTGGATGCATCTTAATTGTAATACTTACTGACCCCAAGGTGGGCTGCATATATCTGTACACTTCCTCTTGAGACTGTACTGCTTGAAAAAGGCTTCAGACAGCACTTCCTAAGGGCGGCTTCACACTGAGGTCAGGTCTGGTCCAGGGCTGTCCAGAGTAAACCGGACAGCCCCAGATTGGATTTTGGCCCCATAGTATCCTATGGGGCCGGATGGAGCTGGATGGCAGCTATCCGCGAGGATCCGGGGCAATCCGGCGCTCCATAACATGGGAGTCTATGGGGCTGGATTGCCCTCCGGTTCTGTGTTCAGATCCGGTCCGGGGCTGTCAGGTTCATCCCTGACAGCCCCGGACCGTACTTGACCACAGTGTGAAGCCGCCCTTAAGCTTTTCAGCCCAAGTGCAAATCTATATAGCTGAATTACATATATAACAAAATAATAGCAGCACACTGGTTAAGCCAATACATGCAAAAAATTATTTTTCTAGGTGTTACTAGATATTTTTTTAGAAAAAATAAGAACTAAAAAGTTTTTTCAAAAAAACTCAGATAAAAATTTTTTTTTGTTTTTTTATGGTTCTTAGCGCATTCCAGTCCAGCAGTAGAACCAGCTTGTTCCACACATAATAAATGAAGAAAAAAACAGACAGCACTTCCTTTTTCTCTTTATTTTTTCTTCATTTTTTTTCTTCATTTATTACCGGTATGTGTGGAACAAGCTGGTTCTACTGCTGGACTTGCACTCCTGCCTCCCTACCATAGGGTCCATCTGAAGTGGTATGTCTCATGCTACTATCCATTGTAACAGAGACCCCTAGGGTACAAGAGAGGTTCTAAGTGTAGACAGGGACCCTTCAGAATTATGGTGACCGATTAGTGGTTGAAGGGCATGCATATATTGGCCAATGCATGCACTAAGAACCATAAAAAAAAAATTATCTGAGTTTTTATTTTTTTTTAAATATATAATTTGATATGTATAAATATATCAAATAAGGTAAGTACAGCACACTAAACTGCCCTGAGTGCAATGCCTACCTTAGCAGCTTCCTACTTGCCAGGTACATACCCAAAAAATTGTAGGCAGCACTCCAAAATAGTAGTTTACTTACAGACCTTTATTGGTCAAAGACAAGGCAATGTTTCAATCTTTACTAGATCTTAAAGAGGACCTGTCACCCCCCTCCATGGATTAGAATCTAAGTCAGCACTGAATGCAGCATGTCTGCTGTATTCAGGCAAGGGGACCCCCATGGCTCTGTGGGGCTGCTACCCCGATATATAGGCTTACATAAACTTACTGTAAAAATCCATGGAGGCGGGCTCTTGTGCTGCAGCCAGCTTGTAGCCACTTGGGCATTTCACACCTCCTGCGTCTCTGTACTGCCCATGCCCTCGTGCCAGTAATTTCCTACTCGCTGTGCGCGTCTTTGTGGTGTTGACACAAGCGAGGTTGAGGTCTTGGTGCATGCCTCGCCTCCTGCTATGATGTCCTCTCATTTCACCGCCCTTCTCCATAGCACAACACGGAGCAGGGCGTGGAAATGAGAGGACGTCATAGCGAGAGGCGGGGCATGCACCAAGACCTCAACCTCGCTCTGCGCATGCGTCAACACCACAAGGACACGCATAGCGCGGAGGACATGAAGGGAACGAGCGAGGCAGTGAGGACATGGGCGGCACAGAGGCGCAGGGGGTGTGAAATGCCCTGTGGACGAGGTGCCTAAATTACAAGGGCCTGCCTCCATGGATTTTTACTGTAAGTTTTTATAAGCCTATATATTGAGGTAGCAGCCCCACAGAAACATGGGGGACCCCTTGCCTTAATGCAGCAGACATGCTGCATTCAGTGCTGGACTTAGGGTCCCGTCACACTGAGCAATGCTCCAATGATCCTGACAGCGATATGACCGTGGCGGGATCGCTGGAGCGTCGCTACGTGGTCGCTGGTGAGATGTCAAACAGTCAGATCTCACCAGCAGCGATCCAGCGGTCGTTAGGAATCTGTCACTCTCGGGCGTAGTATTGAGATCATTGGTCGTTGTCCCTGTCAAACACAGCGATGCATGCTGCCAGTGGGAGCACGACGACCAAAAAATGGTCCTGAATGGTTTGTAACGATCAGCGATCTCACAGCAGGGGCCTTGATGCTGCTACGTGTCGCACATAGCGAGGTCGCTGTTGCGTCACAAAACTTGTGACTCAGCAGCGATCTCGCTATGTGTGACGAGGGCTTTAGATTCACATTCTTGGGGGAAGGTGGGTGACAGTTCCTCTTTAACTGTTTACAGCCAATTTATATTTACACTATGTATATTGTTCTGTGTTTACCATTGTTGTGGGCACCCAGTTTATGTGTAAATATTTATATTTAATAAAAGGTGCTGTGGCCATTTTTACTCAAGTCATGGAAATTGTGTGTTTATTTTTCATACACCAAGGGTATGGGTGATACATTCAGGTCAAATGCAGGAAACAACCTTAATGCACTCTTAAATTGGGTAGTTGTCTGTTATATTTTAAGTAGTGGTATTCTAATACTAGAGCTTTAACCTTTTGTATTCCATCAGTTAGTAATTCTGCTAAATAATATGAATACATTTTTTATTTCAGAAACACAAAGAAAGGCAAAATCAAACATCTGGATTAGGTATTTTTTTTTTTAAACTTTTTAATCTGTTGTTAAATTCTAATCCATTATTTTTAGGATAAACTATTAGCTTGATATGCTCATCAATATTTCTGAGCTCTGGATCCAGGCTTTTGAAGTTTCACGGTTCAGACCAGTGGCATGGCTGCACCACTGGTCCTAACTATATGTTTTTTGATGCAGTTATCAAAGGCAATTTTGACTCATGGTATGAACGTAGCGTTGGAACGCTGAGGCTGAGTAGATCCCCTGATCTGACCATTTCAGAGTGGCACTTGCAAGCTGTGTAGCAAACAAGAGTCCAGACACTCTGAGGTGATCTATTAACTAGGTAATGAGTAGTAAACTATAAAATTAAAAATCCTTTGTTCTTGAGAACATAGATAATGTTTAATAAGAATTGCAACTGTTTTTAGAAGCATTTTTAAAATTTAGCTATTAATGAACATGAGTATAAGGCAAGTGTCAGACGACCATATCAGTTGGACGAGGATTGAATCTCGGAGCACAGATGCGCCGCAGCTCCCCTAATGTGAATGTAACAGCTTCAAGCATTTCCATGCACTTGTCACAATACTGATCAAGTGAGCCACCAGCCAAACCAAGCATTGCGGTGCAAACCTCTGATATACAGTGCCTTGTGAAAGTATTTGGTTCCCTTGAACTTTTCAACCTTTTGCAATTTCAGGCTGCAAACATCTATTATATAATCACGATGGATTTTTGCCTTTTGAGACGCTCGCTGCGAGTCAGCGTGGTCATGTGGATACGAAAGAAGCATTGCCGCGCAGCGGCCATGCGAGCAGCTCTAAGGCGATCGCTATGCCCGCAGCGGGCATGGGATCGCCTTAGCACGCGAAGCATTGGCGCGAAGCGGCCATGCGAGTCAGAGACTCGCTTGCTAGAATCCGATGCATTGTGCATCGGGCACCATCTAGTAAAGATATAAATTATAATTTTTTGTGAAGAATCAACAACAAATGGGACATAATCATGAAGTGGAACGAATTTTATTTGATATTTTAACTTTTTAACAAATAAAAAACTGAAAAGTGGGGCGTGCAATATTATTCATCCCCTTTAATTTCAGTGCAGCAAACTCACTCCAGAAGTTCAGTGTGGATTTCTGAATGATTCAATGTTGTCCTAAATGACTGGTAATGATCGAACAGAATCCACCTGTGTGTAATCAAGTCTCCGTATAAATGCACCTGCTCTGTGATAGTCTCAGCGTTCTGTTTCAAGTGCAGAGAGCGTCATGAAGACCAAAGAACACACCAGGCAGGTCTGAGATACTGTTGTGGCAAAGTTTAAAGTTTTAAACATCTTAAGGAGCACTGTGCAAGTGATCATATTGAAATGGAAGGAGTATCAGACCACTGCAAATCTACCAAGACCCGGCCGTCCCTCTAAACTTTCATCTCGAACAAGGAGAAGACTGATAAGAGATGTAGACAAAAGGCCTATGATCACTCTGGATGAACTGCAGAGATCTACGGCTGAGGTGGGAGAGTCTGTCCATAGGACAACAATCAGTCGTACACTGCACAAATCTGGCCTTTATGGAAGAGTGGCAAGAAGAAAGCCATTTCTCAAAGATATCCATAAAAAGTCTCATTTGAAGTTTGCCACAAGCCACCTGGGAGACACACCAAACATGTGGAATAAGGTGCTCTGGTCAGATGAAACCAAAATTGAACTTTTTGGCCACAATGCAAAACGATAAGTTTTGCGTCACAGTAACACAGTTCATCACCCTCAAAACACCATCCCCACTGTCAAACATGGTGGTGGCAGCATCATGGTTTGGTCTGCTTTTCTTCAGCAGGGACAGGAAAGATGGTTGAAATTAATGGGAAGATGGACGGATCCAAATACAGCACCATTCTGGAACAAAACCTGTTGGAGTCTGCAAAAGACCTGAGACTGGGACGGAGATTTATCTTCCAACAAGACAATGATCCCAAACATAAAGCAAAATCTATTGTGGAATGGTTCACAAATAAATGTATCCAGGTGTTAGAATGGCTAAGTCACAGTCCAGACCTGAATCCAATCGAGACTCTATGGAAAGAGCTGAACACTGCTGTTCACAAACGCTCTTCCTCCAACCTCACTGAGCTCCGAGCTGTTTTGCAAGAAAGAATGGGCAAGAATTTCAGTCTCTCAATGTACAAAACTGATAGAGACATACCCCAAGAGACTGCAGCTGTAATCGCAGCAAAAGGTGGCGCTATAAAGTATTAACTCAAGGGGCTGAACAATATTGCACTCTCCTCTTTTCAGTTTTTTATTTGTTAAAAAAGTTTAAAATATCCAATAAATTTCGTTCCATTTCAGGATTGTGCCCCACTTGTTGTAGATGCTTTACAAAAAAATTAGAATTTTATATCTTTATGTTTGAGGCCTGAAATGTGGCAAAAGATTGAAAAGTTCAAGGAGGCCAAAACACTTTCACAAGGCACTGTACATGACCTTGCAACCCCAGCCTAACTCTTAGGCCGGCTTCAGACTGCGTGTCTGATCCGATCCGTAGCTGTCCGCTTGAGGCAGACAGCCGCGGACCGGATCAGCACACAGGACTGGGGGCTATTATGCCCTCCGATCCTGTGTGCAGCCGCACGCAGTTCCTGCTGCTAATAGGTGAGGACCGCGGGCGCCGCGGTCCTGACCTGTCAGCTGGTTCAGCTGCGTGCGGCTGCACACAGGATCGGAGGACATAATAGCCCCCAGTCCTGTGTGCTGATCCGGTCCGCGGCTGTCTGCCTCAAGCGGACAGCTACGGATCGGATCAGACACGCAGTCTGAAGCCGGCCTTAAACTAGCTGGTAAATGAATGTAAAAATTGAAAAGGATGTGGAACTCATTCCTCAGGTAATGGAGGGGTTGCTGATAGTTGGATCCTTAACTTTCTAATATTAATTGCTTATGGTAGGGACATGCCATCAGATTTTAAAGGCTGGATAACCCCTTTAATTGATTATAATGATTTTTATGATGTCTTGAGTGTGTTTTGTTGTCTTGTAAGAATGATATCAATCTACTTATGTGACCATTAGTTCTGACAGAGAGCGGCCAGCTGTGCCATTTCCCTTTTTACCATGCCCGTATGCGTCACAACTCTTGTATCAAGAAAGGAAAGCCAGGACCACAAACTATGGTAGGTGAATAATCAGATTGTTGTATCCCCTTTTATTGGTTTTCTGTACCAATTACCATAAATTTCATAGCTCTTTTGGAAAAATATGTTTAGTCTTGCAATTTTGGGGAAAGGGGTAGACAGAAAAGACAATCACTTAGGACAACATAAATGAGGAGAACACAATATATGGATGGTTTTCCTTTTACACATGAATGGTTTTCCTTCTACATTCTTTTTTATAAACTGGATGCAGTGTTCGAACAGCTAAAAATGCTGAGATTCAATGAGTACTTCACTTCATTTATTAATTTTTTTTTATGCATTGCTTATAGGACTTTATGCTATGTTCAGACTGTGCTTTTTGTAGTGAAAATGCAGTGAACACATCACTTATTTGGAATCCCAGCTTTCACGTTTTGCTGTTTAGTCTGTGCTTTTTTGACCTGATCTGTTTTTTTGGGTTGAAAAGTGATCCATAAAAAGAATGAGCATGTCAATTATTGCTGTGCTTTTTGATCCGCTTTTCCCATTGAAACCATTGTCTATGGGCTAAAAAACACACCAGAGAAAATGCATCAATAACGGATCAAAAATGCATCAAAAACGGATGATACATTTCTGATGCATCTTTTTGGAACACAGATCCAGATTTCCAGCTGAAAAAGAGACAAAAACGGAACAGAAAAAAGCAAATCTCAGTCTGAACATAGACTTGGAGAGATTATCATAATCACTGTTCCCAGTGGGGCTCACAATCTAAATCCCCTATCGGTATGTCTTCGGAGTTTGTGGAGAAACTAAAAATGCACACAAACATGAGGAGGATATACAAAGAAGTTGTTGTTAAGGCCCCGTTACATGGCACCAACATCGTTAATTAAATCGCTTAAACGTCACGGATTTGGAGTCATTCAAGGGACATCGTTACGACGTCCGTGCGTGCAACTCTGCCAAAGTTGTAATGATAAGTCGTTGGATCATTGATCACAGATTTGAGGACATGTTCTCAAACCACACGATCAATGATCAGCCAACCTGGTAGATCATTGTGTTTGACACCGTGATAACGATGTTGTTTACGACTTCGCACATTCACAGCAATGAGCAGGTATCGGTCGCTGGGTTGTGTGAACGATACCTGCTCACAACATCGTTGGTGAGTCGTCCACGATATCTAGACGTGTGACATCTCACCAACGATGTCAAAACGATGTCTGCAACGACCGTGCGCCCACGAGATCGTTGCCGACATCGTTCCAAAGTCGTGCCGTGTAACGGTACCTTTAGTGGGATGTGAACCCTAGACTGCAAATCATCAGTGTTAAGGCCACGTTACACACACAGATATATTGGTCACAGATCTCTGGTTGCAGTGAAATCATGGACACATTGTTCCATTGTACACAGACACAAAATGGAGCAATGTGTCCATGATTTCACTGCAACCAGAGATCTGTGACCAATATATCTGTGTGTGTAACGTGGCCTTTAACCACTAAGCCATCTGTCCATAAGAATGAAGAGTTATGCTGATTCCAGCTTTCCTGTTGCCTGAGGCAAACATTGAAATTATGCCCCTACTCGGTGTACTATAAAATGGCAGTGAAAAAAAGCAATTCTGTCATGTACAGTGGGTACGGAAAGCATTCAGACCCCTTAAAAATTTTCACTCTTTGTTTCATTACAGCCATTTGATAAATTCAAATAAGTTCATTTTTTTCCTGATTAATGTACACTCTGCACCCCATTTTGACTGGAAAAAAACAGAAACGTAGATATTTGTGCAAATTTATTAAAAATGAATAACTGAAATATCACATGGTCATAAGTATTCAGACCCTTTGTTCAGACACTTATATTTAAAGGGAACCTGTTACTGGATCTAGCCCTCTCTGCTATCACTGGCTGTCCCTGCACCTTCTTAGCTGTTCCCTAACCATCCCTCTCTGAGCTAAAGGGCCCTATAATGATTTAGAAAAATTATTTAGAACTTACATATGGTCCCTATGTAGGAGACTGGAAAGGCGGACTCCGTGCTCCATGAATCCCTCCTTGTGGTGTCCAAGCACGCCTCGCTGGGTGTCATCCCTCTTGCTGCTTTGCCGCCTCCATTTGGAATCTCCCGCCCTCTCAGGCAGTGTAATCCCCGGGCCAGAACGTCATATCCGGCCCGGTGCATTATGGGCCTCATCACGTGATTGTCCCGGTGCATTATGGACCTGATCATGTGATCAGCCTGGCTCAGCGCATGTGTGGTGCCCCGCAACGAGTGCGTCACAAGGGAGTATTGCAGCCGCAATATTCTCTGACACAGCAGTGATATAGTTAACTTTGAGATCCAACCCAACATGCATCACCTAGAACAGAGGGCCAATCCTAGGTCCTGGTGGGTGGAGTGCTAGGGAAGTGTGTAGGAGAACCTAGAACAGAGTAAAAGAGAGAAGCAACTTGAACTTGGAGTAGGAGCAGGGGCTCCGCACCCCGTGCGGCCCCCCGGGCCGTCACCGGTCGGGTGTCACCACCCGAGGCCATAACTACCGGGAATGGGCATTACTACACGGGTTCCCAAAAGACTCCCGTGCCCACAACTCACAGCCGGTTCACTGGTACCGAAGCTGGCAGCAGTTTACCTCTGCTACGCGAACCAGAAGCGTGGAGGAGCAGCTTCACAGGAGCACCCCACCACCAGCCAACTTCCAGTCGTCTAACCAGCGGTGTACCCACCGAGGGACCCAAGGCTCCCCAAAGCATCCAGAACGTACATCATGGATAGAGCATTGAAGCAGCCTCCCCGTACCCGACCTGGTATTCCTGGGCGACACTGGCAACCAATTAGTTAGAATGGAGGAACACTTGCGGATCTCTGAGGGACACTATCACTGCTGAAGTCCACCCGGTCCACTACCTGTAACCACTGTATACCATGTACTGCCTGCTGGTTACAGTAAAGACCTGTTATGGAGACTTTCTGTGTCTGTGCTTCCTTATGAACTGTCCGTCCGCACAACAAGGTAACCGCAGCTGCCGCACAACATCTTGAGCAGCTCCAGCCTCCGGGGATCACCGCTCAGCCTGTGGGGAGCGTAACATCTTGCTGCTGTCCATCCCCCGGAGGTTCCGCAGCGTCAGTAGTCCTTACCGAAACTACTCATAGGTGGCGTCACGAATAAATTAAAACCCCTTTAATCTGTTCCACCAAGACGTCTTCAACCCTTTTGATCTGCACTGCACCGGGCCCCACTACCGGCAGGCGCGGTCCACCCATGACAAGGAGGAAGGAAGCATCGCCTGTCTAAACCGGAGTCAGCCGGCCACGGTGAGTCACATGCCTACCCGACAAAGACCCCCAGGGGAACGCCAGCTGACAAGGAAAATGTAAGTGTACAAAATGATTTATTTAACTTGTGCACATCACTAAAATGTCAGACAGGGATGGGTATTATAGTAGTTTTAGGCTGCAATGACAGGTATTCATAGGTTAGCAGGGCTAGATTTGGTGACGGGTTCCCTTTAACACTACATTTGCCCAGTTATGGCCCCTTTACACGCAGCTACAGGTGACAGGTTTTCCACAGGTAACTTACTGGTTGCAAAGAAGTTCAGCACACTGGGTCCACTTTTCTTCAATGGATTATACCACATCTCCTGGGCAGGGGAGGACGCAAAAGAGCGAAAACAGACATTACAGCGCAAGATCATAAATAATACTTTCTTTGAGATAAAATATATATTTTTTAAAACGGCAGTGAAATGTTTTACCTCAAAATGATTTGTGATCCCCATGCTGTAAAATCTGTATAAGTTTATTTCTTTTGACTGTACAGGGACATGGTCTGATATATAATATTAACTCAGCACAGCAGATGTGGTATGATCAGGCCATGTCCCTGTACGGTCAGACACATCCATTACACAGTACACAGGGACACCTACAGTGGTGGCCAAAAGTATTGACACCCCTGCAATTCTGTCAGATAATACTCAGTTTCTTTCTGAAAATGATTGCAATCACAAATTCTTTGGTATTATTATCTTCATTTAATTTGTCTTCAATGAAAAAATACAAAAGAGAATGAAGCAAAAAGCAAAACATTGATCATTTCACACAAAACTCCAAAAATGGGCCAGACAAAAGTATTGGCACCCTAAGCCTAATACTTGAACTTCTTTGAATCTGTACATGGACTGGGTGGATACCAGCTACTTGCACACCAGGATTGGATCATTGGAGGCGAGTGACGCACACCAGGGGCCAGGGTTACTCCCGGTTTAGACAGGCGATTCTTCTCCTTCCTTGTCACGGGTGGACCGCGCCTGCCGGTAGTGGGGCCCGGTGTGGTGCAGATCAAAATTGAGGTCGTCTTACGGGAACAGATTAAAAAGGGGTTTTAATTTGTTTTCTTCGTGACGCCACCTATGAGTAGATTCGGTAAGGGCTACCGACGCTGCGGAACCTCCCGGGGTGATGGACAGCAGCAAGATGTTACGCTCCCCACAGGCTGAGCGGTGATCCCCGGGGGCTGGAGCTGCTCAAGATGTTGTGCGGCAGCTGCGGTTACCTTAAGTTCATGACGGACAGTTCATAAGGAGACACGGACACAGATAGTCTCTGCAACGGTTCTTTACTGTAACCAGCAGGCAGTACATGGCTTACAGTGGTTGAGTAGAAGACCGGGTGGACTTAGCAGTGATAGTGCTCCTCAGAGATCCGCAGTGTACCTCCTCTCTACCTCCTTAGCTTCTCTTGCCAGCGTCGCCCAGGAATACCAGGTCGGGTACGGGGAGGCTGCTTCAATGCCCTATCCATGATGTACGTTCTGGATTCTTTGGGGAGCCTTGGGTCCCTCAGTGGGTACACCGCTGGTTAGACGACTGGAAACTGGCTGGTGGTGGGGTGCTCCTATAAAGCTGCTCCTCCACGGGGCTGGTTCGCGTGGCAGAGGTGAACTGCTGCCAGCTTCGGTACCAGTGAACCGGCTGTAAGTTGTGGGCACGGGAGTCTTTTGGGAACCCGTGTAGAAATGCCCATTCCCGGTAGTTAAGGCCTCAGGTGCTGACACCCGACCGGTGACGGCCCAGGGGCCCGCACGGGGTGCGGAGCCCCCGCTCCACTCCAAGTTCTAGTCTGCTCTCTTCAAGTTCTAGACTATCTTCTATACTGACTGTCTAGATTATTGTGTTCTCTTCACTACCCTAACACTCCACCCACCAGGACCTAGGATTGGTCCTCTGTTCTAGGTGTTGTATGTTGGGTTGGATCTCAGAGTTAACTATTGCACTGCTTTGTCAGAGAATATTGCGGCTGCAATACTCCCTTGTGACGCACTCGTTGCGGGGCGCCACACTCCCCCTTGGTTAAATCAGCTTGTCCCCAAGCGTCAAACTACTCACATTACAGAGGTTTTTACATTTTTATACATATATGACACACTTTTATTAAAATAGAAAAACAGGTAAAAATATGCTTTGATGATATAAGCAAAGAAACAGGTAATCACTTTGTGCGGACCCGGCGGGCGGTCGGCTGTACTTTAAACTAGAGTCCAGGCTGTAGCCGCAAGATCACACAGTCAATGATTAACGGGAACAGAGTCATTGATGAAGTTCAAGTTTTAAAGTCACTGGCTCTGAGGGTGATGGCGCACCCGGATAGCGAACCACCCATCTGCACAAGCATAGCGCTCGTAGGTGATAATATCGCCCCGGTATAGGTCGCGATCGGGATGTCCTCTTGGCAAGTTTGACTCAACGTCCCGGCGCCCCACAAACACCTCCTCATTCAAACCCACCTCCCAAGCGAACCCCCACCCGGTATTTAAATTAAAGGTGGAAATTCTACCTTCACGGCGGAGTTCATCAGGCAGCGGCGGCTGGCGGCGAGCCTCGGCACGGGCCTCCATGTTGGCGCGTTCACGGGCTTGCCACTCCTCTCGTCGTCTCTGGCGTACATCTCCGTCGTTACGGCTCGGGGTGTAAAGATGAGTAATGGAGCTGGTGGTTTGGCGGGAAGCTTGAACTTGGCGGGCTGTCTGTATCGGAACCCGGTGGAACGGCACAGGGGAAGGTGTCGGCAGTGCACCCGACCAGTGTACCCGAGCTGTATGCCCGGAAGGAAGTTCTCTGTTGTCTCCCCAAGCGAACCCGGTGTCGAAATCCTCAGCGGTGCTGTGGGTCTCGTCGTCATCCTCTCCGACCTCTTCCTCGATGATCACATCAGGCTGCTCGTTGATGAAAGACGTTAAAGCTTGTTCCGTTGTACAACAGGGCGGTGGTGCTGCGGATCCTTCCGTAGGGACGTCCTGTAGGGCTTCCAGGCTGCCTGCCTCTTCATCTGTTTCCGTAGGTAAAGGTGTTTCAGTCCCGGTTACCAGGTAGGCCTCTGTAGTTGCAGAGGAGGCCTCCGGTTCAAGGGAGAAACAAGCGACAGTCTCGGTAGTGTGGAAACTAGTAGCGGGTTCCGCAGGTGGAACCTGGTAGAGATCGAGTTCTTCCATGGAGCGTGTTATGAGCTCCGGCTCAAGAACGGAATCGGTTGCGATGTTGGTCGCTGGAACGGGTCGAGTTGCGGCCTCCACCGGAATGACACAGTCTATTGGCTCAGGTGACGGAGCAGGACAGGTGGTAGGCGAGGGTGAGGCGGTCGAGAAGCTGGTGACGTCGTCTGGGCTTGGAGAAGCTGCACCCGGTCGGCTCTGCTGCATCGCATGGTGTAGTCGTCTGCCTAGGGTCGCGCTCCAGCTACGGATTGTCCATTCCACTGTCTCTAGTAACCGCACCCGGAGGTCTTGTAGAGCCTCTAGCCAGAAGTCGGGGCTGCCGTCTATGGTAAGGGCAGGATCCGGACCCGGTTGGCTGATGGCTGCTCTGGCCTCCGCCTCGACCTCCCGCATCAGGTCTTGGAGTCTCATGCTGGCCATTCTTCTTTGGAGGGAAACCACACCCGTTCAACCGGTAAGACGTTCTGGTAGAGCTGGTGAAGATGTCTTCTCTCTCTGTCGGTGTGTCTAGGTATGACACTCCCATCTCCTCTGGGCTTTTGTAGTCCAATCGTGGGAAAAGTCTTTGGGATCCGCCCCCATGGTTGATTCGAGCAATCAGGGCGGACAAAGAGTTTGGCGCCTTTTGTCTTTAGCCCTCCCACAGTGAGGGGGGGGTTGACTCACTCTTGGGCTTCACGTGGCGGCTTCTTGTGGCGGGAACGCCATCTTGGGCGCCATCTTGACCCAATGGTGTAAAGGCGGGAAAGTTCTTTTTAGGACGAACAAAGTCCAATTGTAGACAATAAAGTCCAGTTTAAGCACAACATACCCGTTGGATAACGGGCCTGCTCGTATCCTGTTCGTGACGCCATTTTCTGACGCACACCAGGGGCCAGGGTTACTCCCGGTTTAGACAGGCGATTCTTCTCCTTCCTTGTCACGGGTGCACCGCGCCTGCCGGTAGTGGGGCCCGGTGTGGTGCAGATCAAAATTGAGGTCGTCTTACGGGAACAGATTAAAAAGGGGTTTTAATTTGTTTTCTTCGTGACGCCACCTATGAGTAGATTCGGTAAGGGCTACCGACGCTGCGGAACCTCCCGGGGTGATGGACAGCAGCAAGATGTTACGCTCCCCACAGGCTGAGCGGTGATCCCCGGGGGCTGGAGCTGCTCAAGATGTTGTGCGGCAGCTGCGGTTACCTTAAGTTCATGACGGACAGTTCATAAGGAGACACGGACACAGATAGTCTCTGCAACGGTTCTTTACTGTAACCAGCAGGCAGTACATGGCTTACAGTGGTTGAGTAGAAGACCGGGTGGACTTAGCAGTGATAGTGCTCCTCAGAGATCCGCAGTGTACCTCCTCTCTACCTCCTTAGCTTCTCTTGCCAGCGTCGCCCAGGAATACCAGGTCGGGTACGGGGAGGCTGCTTCAATGCCCTATCCATGATGTACGTTCTGGATTCTTTGGGGAGCCTTGGGTCCCTCAGTGGGTACACCGCTGGTTAGACGACTGGAAACTGGCTGGTGGTGGGGTGCTCCTATAAAGCTGCTCCTCCACGGGGCTGGTTCGCGTGGCAGAGGTGAACTGCTGCCAGCTTCGGTACCAGTGAACCGGCTGTAAGTTGTGGGCACGGGAGTCTTTTGGGAACCCGTGTAGAAATGCCCATTCCCGGTAGTTAAGGCCTCAGGTGCTGACACCCGACCGGTGACGGCCCAGGGGCCCGCACGGGGTGCGGAGCCCCCGCTCCACTCCAAGTTCTAGTCTGCTCTCTTCAAGTTCTAGACTATCTTCTATACTGACTGTCTAGATTATTGTGTTCTCTTCACTACCCTAACACTCCACCCACCAGGACCTAGGATTGGTCCTCTGTTCTAGGTGTTGTATGTTGGGTTGGATCTCAGAGTTAACTATTGCACTGCTTTGTCAGAGAATATTGCGGCTGCAATACTCCCTTGTGACGCACTCGTTGCGGGGCGCCACACGAGGGCGTTAGGAGATGTGGTATGATGAGATCATGTCCCTGTACGGTCAGACACCGCCATTACACAGTACATAGTATGGACACATATATAAGATTATCTCAGCACAGGAGTACATAGCAGGGATACATATATAAGAATATCTCAGCATGGGGAATGTGGTATGATCACACCATGTTCTTCTACGGCCAGACACATCCTTTACACAGTACATAGCCAGGGACACATATAGAAGATTATCTGAGCACAGGAGATGTGGTATGTTTGGCACCTCAGGGTTAATGTGCCACAGTAACAACACCAAGGGTTAATTCCCCACACAACCAACAACACTACACTAGCACCTCCAGGCCAGAAGGGGGAGCTATAGCTGCTTCCCTATATATTCTGGGTGGAGAGGAAGTGGCAGTTAGTTCAGTTCCTGAGAGGACTGATGCAAAGGTCCTGGGTGTAAAGGGGCTGCATTAGGCCCAACCCACGGCCCACTGTCTACTTTCAGGCCAGCCAGGGTCTGAGGAAAGGAGTAGGAGAAACAGAGGAACACACCCGGGACACGGAGTTACCCTAAACTCACCCCGGTGAAGCGCAAAGACCAGATACCGGATCCGCAATTGTGCCTGACACAAGCAGCACAGAAAACACTGGATAAGTGAAGATTATATATCTTCACGGTACCACAGCAGACACAAAGATAAGACTCAAGTTGCCTAGCAAGTTTGGTACCCGTGAGGGGAGACAGGGCCAGCAGCCTAGATAAAGCGGCAGCAGGGCCACACACACACACAGCACAGGAGTAGGAAGCCAAGGACCCAGACAGGGTGGGAAGCAAAGCGGCCCCGGTACAGACTCTGTGAACAATACTGAATACCATCTGCAGTAAAAACTTGGAAAACTACAAAACCGTGAGTCTGTGCAATCCTTGCGCTTTAAGCCTTACTCTCCTTCACAAACTGTTATCATCTCTACCATTACCCCTACCATGCATCATCCATAGACGATCATCACCACTGCCCCGGGGAACCAGGCTCTGCCCGTGGACAGCCGTTACATCACCGGCTGCCAAACATCATCCCGGAGGTTCTGCAGCAGCGGTGGCCACCCTGACCACAAACCACGGGTGGCGTCACGACTATATCCCCTGTAAATACCCCCCTTTACTTGTGGGCTCGGGACACGGTCCGGACCAAGACCGCCGTGATACCCCCAGCGATACCCTGGTCCGGTACCGAGTACCCCGTCCCAGTGGGCTCCACATATGATCAGACCATGTCCCTGTACGGTCACACATCTATTACACAGTACATAGCAGGGACATATATAAGATTATATATTATAATTATCTCAGCACAGGAGATGTGGCATGATCAGACCATGTCCCTGTACGGTCACAGATCTATTACACAGTACATAGCACGCATTTTAACCCCCAAGATGTTGCTGCTCACTCTGTCACCCATCAGCCTCATGCCCAGTGATCTTTTGCTATGGCAGTTGGGACACATCCATGGTTTCCATCTTAGGCTGGGGTCACATTTGGAAAGGTAATTGCGGTTGCCGCATCCAGATCCGCATGCGGTAACCGCAATTGCCGTCAGACACATTTTTTGACAAAATGTGTTCTGGATGTGTAATTTGGAGCAATCCGGTTGCCGCAGGGATGAACAAAGGGTTAACTGTTAATAATAGCTGTGAGCAATATGTCTCTAGGGGACGCCCTTACTCCCTAGAGACATGCTGTCCACTTAAGTGGGCATGAGAGGGGTTAATGTAGTCTGTATAGTATTGCCGGCTATGTGAATTTTATGAATGAATGCGGCAGCTCCTCACAGTAGAGGAGATACTGTACGTAATGTACGTACAGTATGAGCCCCTGTCCTTGGTCCTGAAAGTTGTAACATTAGGTCTATGGCAGTGCGCTGCCCATAAAATTCACAAAGCCGACAATAGCCGGCAATACTCTACAGACTACATTAACCCCTCTCATGCCTACTTAAGTGGGCAGCATGTCTCTAGAGAGTGTGGGTGATGCGGCCAGGGCTAGGGGCCCATGGATGCTGAGGGGACGAGTCTCTTACATTTGTGAGCCCCGCCACTATTCTCTTCACTCCTCAGCAGAACGAAGGGGCGGGGCTTATCTTCCCGCTCTTTTCCTTCACTATGGTGCAGTTGTAATTCCTGAGGCGATGTAATGGCGGCCACACACACAGTCAATAATAAAGTCTTTTGGGCGCACTTTACCTGGTTGCAACAGGCTGGTTCTATCCTGTTCGTAGGTGCCAGAAAATGATGCGGCCAGGGCTAGGGGTACTCGGACACCAGGGCTGATGGGTTTGTGGGGAAGTCACGGTGGGTCTGGATCCCGGTTCTGTGCCCTGGTGATCATTTGAAGTAGATATTGATGATAGGGGAGAAGGGGGTATTTACAGGGGATCGTGACACCACCAGTAGTTCCTGGTAATATGGTACCGGTGCTGCAAGGTGATGGTAGGTGCAGCAGATTGTGGAACAGCTCCCTACAGGTGGAGCTATTACCTCAGGGCAGCAGTGATGGATTTGTGGATGAGGGGATTTGTAGTTCTGAATGGTGTTGCAGTTCTTACCCCTCTGCTGAGCTGCTGGTGATGCTGAGCCCTCCAGGCACCGGCGGGAAGAATAACGGAAACCAGTTCAAGTTTAACTTCACTCTACTAGGTACCGGCAGATGGTAAACGATACACGGTACAGTTTGGTTTGCAGGGTGGATGTTGCCAGCTCAGGATTTACCCTATAGAGTCTCTAGATGTCCTCTGTCTTTGTCTTTCAGGGTCTCCTTCCTTCCTCCCTTCTACCACCCTCGCAGAACTCTCCCGCCAGTCCCTTGATCTCCCACGGTGGGGCACGGGTGTCCTTTCCCGGATTTAACGGGGTTGCTCAATTCCCATCACCGGTATTCGGGCCGTTACCCCTGCGGTCCTGGATCTAGTGTGGTCCTGAGGGGCGAGGTACCTTGTGGCGCTGCCAGCAACCCGGTTTCTATAGGCCTGCAGCTCTTCAGTTCTGCGGTCAGGGCTAAACTCCTGGCCGCCTCGGCTTTCTGCGTTGCCGGTATTTCCCTCAATGAGACCAGCTGGCTCCAACCAGTCCTGGCCCGTTGCCTTCTGTCCTGGGCCCCCACTTGAAGATGGGGCTCCCTCCTGTCAGCTGGGCTGTCAGGCCTGACCTTCCTGCCTGCCTTCCCAGCTCCGTCTGAGGTAAACTAAGCTTTTCCTCCCACTACCCTATCCTAGGCTCCACCCCCACCCTCCTGGGACCTACTAAATTACCGGCCCCTCTATTCTAAGTGGTGTGGTCCGAAGTGGGTGTAAGTACAGACTCCATAAGGTTTAACCCCGAACTGGCAACTTTACAGGGGAAAGAAACACATTACAATCACAGTGTAGTACTTCCCTGTGGCACCTAGCCGCAGGGGCGCCACATAGGCACCCCCTAGAGACATGTTGCCCACAGCTATTATTAACAGTTAACCTTTTGTTCATCTCTGCGGCATTCACATATGACTTGCAGCAGCCGAATGGGCTCCCGTAGGAGCCCATTATAGCAATCCCCGCTGCAGTTTCTTAACCGCTGCGAAAACTGCAGCCTGCATGATTTTCACCGCAGGCTGCAGATCCGCAAGCGGTAACCGGATTGCATGTAGTGCAATCCGGTTACTATAATGGGCTCCTATGGGGAGCGGTTCCTGATCCAGTTTTGAGCTTTTTGAGAGCTCAAAACCGGATCAGGACTTCAAAATTTTGCCGCAAGTGTGACCCCAGCCTTACTATTTCAATTACACCCTATAAAGGCACAATCCTTCAGCAGGTTTGTCAGTGTTTTATGAAAAACATTATACAGTGCAGTACAGAAGATTTGCATTGTTTTATTAAGTAAGCATAGTGATGTGATCCTCAGCCAAGTCATCTGACTGCGTCCTTACAGGGGTTGTACCTTTTCAATAAATGTGGGTCCCCATTGACAGATAATTAGAACAACAACAAAAATCCTATTATCCTCGGAGGCAGCGCTGAGTCTCTGCCGCTGTTTCCGGCATCTGGCATTGGTTGGGGTGCTGACATCATCAGTACGGCAACCAATCGGTGAGCTCAGTGGCTCTGAGGGGGTTTTCTACATCTGCAAAGCTACAGAGCTCACTGATTGCTGCACTGATTGTGTGAGGTCAGCAGTGGAGACATAGCGCTGGATGTACCAAAATATACTGAAATGGAATGAGAAATTCCTTTACTATTGTAGTGGATGAAGTTCCTCACTTAGGCTAGGGTCACATTTCCGTTTTGTTTTCAAAATCCTGATCCGGTTTTGAGCTTTTAAAAAGCTCAAAACCGGACCAGGAAACGCTCCTCATAGGAGCCTATGCAAAACACCGGATGGCTTCACAAGCCATCCGGTGGCCGGATCCGGCACTGCTGCCTGCGTTTAAAATCATGCAGGCAGCAGTTTTCGCAGCGTTTGCCGGGACCGCACTGCGGTAACCGGATGGCTCAGGATGTGTAATCCTGAGCCATCCGGTAACTGCATAGGTTGCGGTTCCCGGCTCAGCAAACCTAGTAAAGAGTTAAATTGATTACTAAAGTACTGTTTGAGGTCTGTAGGGGGGCTTAGACCCCCCTACAGACCGGCCGCCCACTTCGGTGGGCTCCTAATACAATATCCCCGCTGTCACGGGCTCCTCCGAGCCCGTGCAAGTCCCCACACCCCCAGCCCCCCGAATTACTATACAGGGGTGCCTGCACCCCTCTTGTATACTTATTCCTGTATGTGGGGGAAAATGATGTATTAAAGTATTGGTAGCAGGTCATATTTACGTGTCTTCGGCATTGTTGAGAATAATCCATGGGCGGGGCTGTTCGCGGCAGCCTCCGCCCCATCATTTCTTATGGCCACCCCCTCTGTGCCTCAGCCATTGATGTGAGGCCGGCCGCATCATGAAAGGGGCGGGGCGAATACATCACACCGTGCGCCCCGCCCCTTTCATGACGCGGCCGGCCTCATATCAATGGCTGAGGCACAGAGGGGGCGGCCATAAGAAATGATGGGGCGGAGGCTGCCGCGAACAGCCCCGCCCATGGATTATTCTCAACAATGCCGAAGACACGTAAATATGACCTGCTACCAATACTTTAATACATCATTTTCCCCCACATACAGGAATAAGTATACAAGAGGGGTGCAGGCACCCCTGTATAGTAATTCGGGGGGCTGGGGGTGTGGGGACTTGCACGGGCTCGGAGGAGCCCGTGACAGCGGGGATATTGTATTAGGAGCCCACCGAAGTGGGCGGCCGGTCTGTAGGGGATCTAAGCCCCCCTACAGACCTCAAACAGTACTTTAGTAATCAATTTAACTCTTTACTAGGTTTGCTGAGCCGGGAACCGCAACCTATGCAGTTACCGGATGGCTCAGGATTACACATCCTGAGCCATCCGGTGACCGCAGTCCGGTATTCAGCACACATTTTTGTAAAAAAAATGTGTGTGCCCGGCATTGCGTTCACCGCATCCGGATCCGGATGCGGTGAATGCAATTTAGGTTTGCAATGTGACCCTACCCTTAATCTAGTTATAATAGCTGTTATGAGAAACTGTGGATGACGGTGTCACACTGGCCCCTTGTCATATGTGTTACCCCCTGCATGCCACAACACTGTTCAGCTCTGTCATTTAATTCTGAGATCCCATCCCAACAATCATGATAAAGACTGCTGGGCAGGAGGATCAGCACTGACTGATCAGAGAATGATTTATGTCATCTACCTTTTAGGGTCTGTGTCATTCACATGATTTTGACTTTAGACTCTTGTGCTCTTCTTAAAACTGTAGACATCCTGATATTATTTAGTTTGCTCGCCAGTTGTTTGCTTACAATTAAGATAACAGCAGTCCTTGGTCCTTGAGAGCTGCCATGTGCAGGGAACAAGACAGTGAAGGACTACAGGGAGAGAGAGAGGCGGCCCTGCAGTGAAACCTGCTCTATACAGCATTTACAGCAGATGACAAGAGCTACAGAGAGTGGGACTCACTGCTACATAGCTCAATAAGGCTGGTTTCACACTACGATTTTAGCAGTTCCTATGCTGTCCGATAAAAATCGGACAGCATCGGAACGATTTTTGCCCCCATGCAGCCCTATGGGCATCGGACCGATCGGATGTGCACTAAATGGCATCCGATTTGGTCCGATCTGATTCTGTCCGATTTTTTTATGGGTGCAAAAATCCGAGCTTGCTCCGATTTTTGCACCGAAAATAAAATCCAACATATTCGGGTCGGACCAAATCGGATGCTATTTAGTGCACATCTGATTTGGTCCAATCAATTTAACATGGGGCCCTATGGAGCAGGGTCCAAGGAAACATCTGATGTGTCCTCGGACCTGATTTTACTGTACTGAGCATGCTCAGTACAGTAAAACTGCTCCAAACTGGGAGAGCAGGGGTTAAAAAAAAAAAAAATGTATGCTCACCTATCCCCGAGGCCCCCACCGTCTCCCGAAGGCTCCCGGTGTCCTCGCGGTGCCTGCAGAGGACTTCTTCTTCTGTACAGGACCTGCCGTGATGTCACAGTCACGTGACCACAGGTTACACCATGTTAACCTGCGGTCACATGATTGTGACATCACGGCAGGTCCTGTACAGAAGAAGTCCTCTGCAGACACCGCGAGGACACCGGGAGCCTGCGGGAGATGGCGGGGGCCTCGGGGATAGGAGACTATATACTTTTTTTTTTTTTTCAGCCCGGAGGCAATGATTTTATGCCGGAATCGGATGCCTATTTGGCATCCGATTCCAGGCATCAGAAGGGAGCCGATGCTGTCCGATTTTATCGGACAGCATCGGCTCCCTTAAAAATCGTAGTCTGAAAGTAGCCTGACACAGGTATCGTGTACACCAGCAGCCAGGCAGCTCATAATGTGTCTTATCATACCAACCAGTGGAGATTACCAGTCCGGAACTGCCAGGAGCTGCATTAGCAGGGGCGGAGGGTAACTGGACTCACATGGTCACTGACTGGAGCAGGGGCAGCAGGTGAAACCTAACTTGCTGTCTGAGTGTTGGGTGTAGGTGTGTGGGTCTCGTTATTGTGTCCCCTTCTCACCTGGGAGTGGGATACCACACCTATGGATTAGGGGGCCGTCACACGCTGCGACATCTTTAGCGATATTGTAAGCGATCACGTGCACGCGCAATCGCTTACAATATCGCTCACATCGCTGGTGAGATGTCACACAGACAGACTCACCAGCGATGCGGAGCCGCGATCTCGCTGGTAACTATGGTACACATCGGGTAACTAGGCGCCGCGCGTCGCTTAGTTACCCGACGTGTACCATAGTTACCATCTCCCAGCATAGGCGCGGTCGCTGGGAGATGGATCATCGTGGTGTTAAACACCACGATGAGACAGATCGTTGCATCGTTCATCGCTAGATCTGAGAACCGAACCTCAGATCAGCGATGTCACGATCAAGCGATTTCACATCGTGAATCGCTTGTTACATGCAACGATTTCTTGCCCGATATCGCTTAAGCGATCAAAAAGGAGATCGCTTAAACGATATCTGGCAAGATATCTCAGCGTGTGACGGCCCCCTTAGGTGCAGTACCTCTGTGGCGACCAGACCGCAGGGGCACCACAATAACAAAGCATGAAACTATATCAGTGACTCTTTTATACACCTAACCTAATGATACCTGAGTATCTTAAAACTATGTTACTGTTAACCTCTTAAGGAATGTCACACAGGCCTGTGATATAAACAAGGATCTCGTCAGTCAATGCCCAGCTTACAGGCTGGGAACTTTAATTCCATAGTCTCCGGGTTTGGTCCAGGGAGCACACTTCACCAGGGCTGGTTAGGATCGGTATGGACGGCACTGGAACCCGTCTCTCCTTTAACAGCTACTCACAGTGTCTCTGGCAGCAGACAGCTTGATTACTCACAGAAAAGATGTCCCATTTCGCTTTCCAGCTACTGCACACATGGCCCGTTCAGCACACGGTCTGTAGCCCAACACAGCACAGACTCCACAGAGCTCCAAAGTCACACAGCTCTCACATGCACTGTTCTTGTTTCAAGGCAGAGACACAATTATTACCAGGGCAAGAGACCAACAGCTTTCACAAAAACGTTTGAAAAGCAGCAGCGTTATCAAAGTTCAGTCTTTACACCTCTCATAGCATCTGCCCCCTGCATCGCTCTCAGCAGACTGTCCTACTACCTTCCCTTCACCATGCGTCTTTGTGGCGCCCTGCCAAGGCAGGTAACCACAGATCTCTCTGCTGCACAGCTGGGTTTCCACAGCAGGTACCTACTGCGAACAACACCTTCCACCCCGGCACAGTAGGGGGAGCCCAACTTGCTGCCCTTAGGCAAGATCCCCTATATATACTGCTGCTGGGGAGGAGCTAGTCAGAGTGTGGCAGACGCAAGAAAAGTTGCAGGGAAGTTCTGGTGGTCGGTGCCACGTGTAGGCCCGAGCCAGTGACCCAGGAGTAGCCTTTCAGCGTCCCACCAGCCTCAGTGGGACTGGAGGCAAGGAGCTTAGAGGAGGAACAGAAGCAGGAGTGTGGCGCCCCTGCGTCCAGGAGGCCACAGAAGGGAACTGCAGCCAGGCAGGTAGGACTTAGTTGCACAACAACACCCTCACAGCCCACACAACCCACGCACAGAGAAGGTTACATCCAGCCCCGAGATTAGAAACTATATGAGATCAGAGGGGTGGTGGATGAGAGGAGTGGGTTGGGCACACCAGAGGTCAGGTGACTGACAGTATATAGGAAGGGGGAGGAGAAAAGGAAGACAGTGAGTAGGCTGAAGTAGCTGAGATGTAAAGACAGAAAGACACACGCTGCCTGGAAGAGTGACGACAGACGGAGCGCAGAATCTGTACTGAGCCAGTGTGAGCCAGAGGAGAGAGAAAGCCCATCCTGAGAGTCAGATCCCCAGGAGTGTGAGAGACAGAGAGGGACGGTGGAACCCATGCCCTAGACAGCAGCTGAAGCAACCTGTTGCAGGTGGAGAAGCCCTCCTAGAATATTGGAAGAAACACAGAGAAGGAGCCTGGCAGAGCCTCATGCTAGAGGACTGCTGGAGGCTGGGCTAAAGTAGAGTGTCGGCTCTAAAGGGGACCGTAGTTCACCCGGCATCCCCAGATAACACGACGTGGGGTCTGAGTTCCAGACTGAGATCCCTAACCCAAAGGACAGGCAGCTAAGTGACGCACTAGGACTCACAGAAGCCCGAGTCACCGCCATACTGTCCAGCGTTCACACACACCCGTATAAGACGGAGACCGTAATAGCCCGGAAAGGACACTAAAGACTGTGTGAGGGGTCACAGGGAGAGAGGAGCCTGGCTGCAGGAGAGAAGGGAACCCGGAAAGGGAGAAAGCAACCGTGTGTTGAGAGCTGTGTAACAATTGCAAATAACCTGTAAGCTGACTAAAAGAACTTGAGTAAAGCCTTGGAAAAACCTGAATTGCCTCCTGCCTGCTTCCATCTGCAGACCATTCCTTCCATACAGGATTGCATCAGAAAGACCACAACCTGCAGAGCCACAGCTCCAGCCTGTCAGCACCAGCCAGGAGGAGAGATCCCTGCAGCCTGCAAAGTAAGTGTGCTACAACTACAACAATAGACTTTAACTCTTACTGCCCCGGGGGATACAGTTCTGCCCACTAGAACTATACCATCTCCGCTGCCATCACATCACCCCTGGAGGTTCTGCAGCAGCGGTGGCCCCATCACTGGCCGCACCAAGTGGGTGGCGTCACGAGTGACAAATCCCCTTGTAAATATTCCCCTTTTATTGTGCTGAGCCAGGGACACGGTCCGGACCAAGCCACCTGTGACATCCCCGGCACCGTCCGGTCCGGTACCGAGTACCCCACGTCCCTTGGGGCTCCACAGGAGCAGGTAGCTCAGACCATGAGTACATTCCAGAGACAGAGAGAAGCTGGATATTGGGGATCCGCATCGGTGGGAGAACTACAAATCCCACAGAAAACCCCTTTGCACCGAGGAAGCTTCAGCTACCCGGTCTCCTGAGAGAGTCAAAGAGAGGGAGCCAGGAACAGTAGGTGCTGCAGAGCCCAGAGAAGGTCGTCTCGGAGACCGCACAGGAGGAGAGAGAGATACAGACAAGAGAAGAGAGTGGAGGCAAGTCAGGATTTAATAGACTGTGCTTCAGCAAAGACACAAGGAAGGAGGCCTTATATCCACTTGCTGTGGGAGCCCACTGTGCAGCCCGGTCACCCGTCAGTGCTCTGGACAATTGACCTGAATTCCACCAGTAAAAAGGTAAAGAGATTTCTACTGTGTGCGTGCATCCTTTCCTCTCCCTCACCGTGCCCCTCTACAGACTTTTCCTACCCCCCTGACAATCCCAGCTCTGCTGCAACCTGTCCACCTCACTACGCTGCCCCGGAGGTCCCACTCCTGCCTGCGGGGACTATACCATCACTGCCACAATCCCACTGACCTCCGGAGGACTGTAGTGGCGCTGGTGATCCCTCACCAGACACAGCAGGTGGCGTCACGACTAAAACTGTACATAATCCCTGTAAATAACCCTTTTTCATGAGCACCGCTCTCCAGGACACAGGATCAGTCGCGGCCGCCATTCCTCGTGACACAGAGTTAACCCACTGCCGCCTGATACCCGAGTACCCCTTGCCCTGGGGCGCAACATCTTCATAAAAGGGAACCTGTCACCTCATGCTATCCCCCTGACCTATCACTACCTGTCCCTGCACCTTCCTAGCTGCTCTGTAACCATCCCTGTCTGCTGTAAATGTGCCCTATAAAGATGGTGAAAAATGACTTTGAACTTACTGCATGTCGCTCAATCAGGAGACTGGAAAGGTGGCTCCAGGCTCCATTCTCCCCTCCTCGGGGCGTGCAGTGAAGCAGCGAGGAGGGGAGCCTGGAGCCGCCTTTCCAGTCTCCTGAGTGAGCGACGTGCAGTAAGTTCAAAGTCATTTTTCACCATCATTATAGGACGCATTTACAGCAGACAGGGATGGTTAGGGAGCAGCTAGGAAGGTGCAGGGACAGCTATGGACACTTTACACGTGGCAACAGGAAGATAGAAACCGGCAGGTGTCGGAGACAATTGTACCTTTTACCTTCAAAACACCTTGAAGTGGCTGCGTGTAAATCAGGTATCTGCAAGGTGTTTTGAAGGTAAAAGGTACAATTGTCTCCGACACCTGCCGGTTTCTATCTTCCTGTTGCTGCGTGTAAAGTGGCCACTAGTGATAAGTCGGGGGTAGATCCAGGTGAAAGTTTCCATTTAAGTTCCTCTATACACAGGGTTTCCTAAGTTCCCCCTGCTCGTAGCCCAGGCAGGAAAACTGTGGGATCCTAGTTCTTTCCCCATGCTTTTACAGTTCACACTCTTACAGTCAGTCAATATAAGAGGGTAAACCTGTTGTGCTATGACACCTGAAGGCACCGATGATTTTATTGTATACTAGCTGTGAGCCCGATGCAAATGCATCGGGATTCTAGAACGTGCATTAATTTGATTATAGTAGTTATAGCTGTTAGCCTGATGCAAATGCATCGGGTATCTAAAATATGTTTATTGTTTTTTTAAAGATTTTTAAATAATAATCGCATCATCAATAGCAATAATATAAGCCATAGCATTATTATTAGCAGTAATAGCAGTATTAATAGCATTATTAGCAGTATTATGAGCATTAATAACAGTATTAATAGCATTATTAGCATTATTATTGGCATTAATAGCATTATTAGCATTAATAATAGCATTAATAACATTATTAATAGCATTAATAGCATTATTATTAGCATTAATAGCATTAATAATAGCATTATTAGCATTAATAATAGCATTAATAACATTATGAATAGCATTAATAGCATTATTATTAGCATTAATAGCATTAATAATAGCATTATTAGCATTAATAATAGCATTAATAACATTATTAATAGCATTAATAGCATTATTATTAGCATTAATAGCATTATTAATAGCATTAATAGGATACATATTAGCATTAATAGCATTAATAGCATAATTAATAGCATTAATAGCATTATTAATAGCATTAATAGCATTATTATTAGCATTAATAGCATTAATAATGGCATTATTAGCATTAATAATAGCATTAATAGCATTATTAATAGCATTAATAACATTATTATTAGCATTAATAGCATTATTATTAGCATTAATAGCATTAATAATGCCATTAATAGGATAAATATTAGCATTAATAGCATTAATAGCATAATTAATGCATATAGATTAATAGCATTATTAATAGCATTAATAGCATTATTATTAGCATTAATAGCATTAATAGATAAATATTAGCATTAAATAGCATAATTAATAGCATTAATAGCATTATTAATAGCATTAATAACATTATTATATTAGCATTAATAGCATTAATAATAGCATTAATTAGCATTATAATAGCATTAATATACATTATTAATAGCATTAATAGCATATAATTATTAGCATTAATAGCATTTAATAAGCATTATTATTATAGCATTAATAGCATTAATAATACCATGAATAGGATAATAATAGCATTAATAGCATTAATAGCATTAATTAATAGCATTAATAGATTAATAGCATTATTAATAGCATTAATAGCATTATTATTAGCATTATATAGCATATATAGGATAAATATTAGCATTAATAGCATAATTAATAGCATTAATAGCATTATTAATAGCATTAATAACATTATTATTAGCATTATAGCATTAATTAGATATTAGCATTAATAATTAATAGCATATTAATAGCATTAATAGCATTATTAAGCATTAATAGCATTAATAGCATTAATTAGCATTAATAGCATTAATAACCATTAGATATATTAGCATTAATAGCATATTAATAGCATTAATAGCTATTAATAGCATTAATAGCATTATTATTAGCATTAATAGCATTAATAGGATAAATATTAGCATTAATAGATAATTAATAGCATTAATAGCATTATTAATAGCATTATACATTATTAATATAGCATTAAATAATAGCATTATTAGCATTAATATATAGCATTAATAGCATTATATTAGCATTAATAGCATTATTATTAGCATTAATAGCATTAATTAATACCATGAATAGGATAAATATTAGCATTAATTAGCAATAATAGCATAATTAATAGCATTAATAGCATTATTAATAGCATTATAGATAAATATTAGCATTAAAGCATTAATAGGATAAATATTAGCATTAATAGCAGAATTAATACCATTAATAGCATTATAATAGCATTAATAGCATTATTATTAGCATTAATAGCATTAATAATAGCATTATTAGCATTAATATAGCATTAATAACATTATTAATAGCAATAATAACATTATATTAGCATTAATAGCATTAATAATAGCATTATTAGCATTAATATAGCATTAATAACATTATTAATAGCATTAATAGCATAATTATTAGCATTAATAGAATTATTATTAGCAGTAATATCATTATTATTAGCATTTTATTTTATTAATTATTATTTTTATTAAATTATGTATTATTTTTTATTTATTTTTTTATTATATTTTAATTAATTTTTTTATTATTAAATTTATTATTTAGGCTGAGACTCAGTTCTCTTTCAGGTCCGCTGAAAGGGCTGATATAATTAGCATATATTTAATTTTTTATTATATTATTTTTATTGAATTATTTATTATTTTTAATTTATTTTTTAATTATTTTTAAATTATTTTTTTTATATATTTAATTTATTTTTTTTTTTAAGTGAGAGTGAGACACAGTTCTCATTCAGGTCCGCAATTTTTTTTTTTTTTATTATTATTTTTATTTAATTATTTAATATTTTTTATTTATTTTTTTATTATTTTTAAATTATTTTTAAATTAGTTTTTATATTATTTAATTTATTTATTTTTTTAAGTGAGAGTGAGACACAGTTCTCATTCAGGTCCGCATTTTTTTTTTTTTTTTTTTATTATTATTTTTATTTAATTATTTAATATTTTTAATTTATTTTTTTATTATTTTTTAATTATTTTTAAATTATTTTTTATATTATTTAATTTATTTATTTTTTTAAGTGAGAGTGAGACACAGTTCTCATTCAGGTCCGCATTTTTTTTTTTTTTTTATTATTATTTTATTTAATTATTTAATATTTTTTATTTATTTTTTTATTATTTTTTAATTATTTTTAAATTATTTTTTTTATTATTTAATTTATTTATTTTTTTAAGTGAGAGTGAGACACAGTTCTCATTCAGGTCCGCATTTTTTTTTTTTTTTTTTTTATTATTTTTATTTAATTATTTAATATTTTTTATTTATTTTTTTATTATTTTTTAATTATTTTTTAATTATTTTTTTTATTATTTAATTTATTTATTTTTTTAAGTGAGAGTGAGACACAGTTCTCATTCAGGTCCGCCTTTTTTTTTTTTTTTATTATTATTTTTATTTAATTATTTAATATTTTTTATTTATTTTTTTATTATTTTTTAATTATTTTTAAATTATTTTTTTTATTATTTAATTTATTTATTTTTTTAAGTGAGAGTGAGACACAGTTCTCATTCAGGTCCGCATTTTTTTTTTTTTAGTATTATTATTTTTATTTAATTATTTATTATTTTTAATTTAATTTTTTATTATTTTTAAATTATTTTTTTTATTATTTAATTTATTTATTTTTTTTAAGTGAGAGTGAGACACAGTTCTCATTCAGGTCCGCCTTGTTTTTTTCCCCATTGACATACATTACCGGTGTGTCGGCGATTTTATGGCCGGCCACCTGGTTCTATTTGTCGGCCCTAAAATCGCGGACACACCGCTAATGCATGTCTATGGGCAGTCAGCTCGAATTCTGATTGGTCGGCGTTCAATCCGAAATCGGGCTGACTGCCCATAGAGATGCATTAGCGGTGTGTCCGCGATTTTAGGGCCGACAAATAGAACCAGGTGGGCGGCCATAAAATCGCCGACACACTGGTAATGTATGTCAATGGGGAAAAAAAGGCGGACCTGAATGAGATCTGCGTCTCAGTTTTGAGGGGCTCTTCTGATTGGCTGAGGGCAGTATACAGCGACCAATCAGAAGAGGTCCTCAGATCTCATTAAGGTAGAATGGCGGATTTTTCGTCCATTCTATCTTAATGAGAAGGAAGAGGACGTCGGAGGTGGAAGTTAGCGAAAAGAAGACAGAAGATCCCCGGGGTCGGACGAAGAGGCGGAGATGGCTGAAAGAAGCGAGAAGACCCCCGGGGCCGGAGGAAGAGGACGCCTGGCCGGACGGAGGATCAGATGACAAAGAAGACATGTAAGTATGTGCGGACATGGGGGGGCTGTGTGGACATTAGTGGGGGTTGTGTTTTTGCGGGGTGGCTGTGCGGACATGGGGGTGGGCTGTGCGGACATAGGGGGTGGGCTGTGTGGACATAGGGGTGGGCTGTGCGGACATAGGGGGTGGGCTGTGCGGACATAGGGGGCGGGCTGTGCGGACATAGGGGGCGGGCTGTGCGGACATAGGGGGCGGGCTGTGTGGACATAGGGGGCGGGCTGTGCGGACAGAGGGGGCGGGCTGTGCGGACAGAGGGGGCGGGCTGTGCGGACAGAGGGGGCGGGCTGTGCGGACAGAGGGGGCGGGCTGTGCGGACATAGGGGGCCGGCTGTGCGGACATAGGGGGCGGGCTGTGCGGACATAGGGGGCGGGCTGTGCGGACATAGGGGTCGGGCTGTGCGGACATAGGGGTCGGGCTGTGCGGACATAGGGGTCGGGCTGTGCGGACATAGGGGTCGGGCTGTGCGGACATAGGGGTCGGGCTGTGCGGACATAGGGGGCGGGCTGTGCGGACATAGGGGTCGGGCTGTGCGGACATAGGGGGCGGGCTGTGCGGACATAGGGGGCGGGCTGTGCGGACATAGGGGGCGGGCTGTGCGGACATTGCTGGGGGCGGGCTGTGCGGACATTGCTGGGGGCGGGCTGTGCGGACATTGCTGGGGGTGGGCTGTGCGGACATTGCTGGGGGTGGGCTGTGCGGACATTGCTGGGGGCGGGCTGTGCGGACATTGCTGGGGGTGGGCTGTGCGGACATTGCTGGGGGTGGGATGTGCGGACATTGCTGGGGGTGGGCTGTGCGGACATTGCTGGGGGTGGGCTGTGCGGACATTGCTGGGGGTGGGCTGTGCGGACATGGGGGGGGGGGTGGCGAATTGTGGGTAGCGGGGAGCGGAGGCGGCAGTGCCGCCTCCGCTCCATGGTCCCCGGGTAGCGATTTGCGGCTCAGGCAGCGACTCGCAATGGCCTCGCGGCCATTGCTCGCGCTACCTGAGCGGTAAATCGCTAAGATTGTAGCCGGGCCTGTGGATCGATTTTGGGCCAGCGGCTCGCAATGGCCGCTTCGCGGCCATTGCTCGCCCTGGGCCAGCGACTCGCAATGGCCTCGCGGCCATTGCTCGCGCAGCATTGGGCGCTTCGCGCCCAATGTTAAATTCGTATCCACATGACCACGCCGGAAGTAGCGCGCGGAGGGGCGCTTTTCCGATTCGCGATTATATAATAGATACTGTATGTGTGAGGCATTTCTGCATGGAGTGTGATAAGCAAACTGTAATATAATAATAAATAATAAATAAAATATAAATATAAAATAATAAATAATAATAAAACTAGTGCTTATAGTGTAATATGTAATGTGTAGTTAGTGGTAATGCATAGAGATAGGAATAATGTAAGAAATATAATAGAGTGTCATAAGATGTAAGGTATAATTTAAGGCACTGTAACAGTGTTGGTAATGTGTAAATAGGGATGGGCGAGTATACTCGCTACTATTCGGAACTCGCCGAATGTAGCGGTATTCGTGTACTCACTACTCGCCGAGTAAATTAGGATTACTCGGGAGTAGCAAGTACCGAGTACTTTTGCAGTGTATCAATAGATACACTGCAAAAGTCCTGTAAAAGAGAGGAAAAGTGGTTAAAAAATAAAAAAATCGGATACTCACCTTAACCGACGGCTGTACCGGGACCGGCCGATGGACATCTATTCATGTTAAAGGACCTTTCACTCTCTCAGCCAATCAGATGGCTGGGAGAGATCTGGCCAATCAGATGCCGCCACGTCACAATCACGTGATCGCTAGCAGCCACCTGATTGGCCAGATGGAAAGGTCCTCTCAGGTACACCGAGGACCTTTCCATCTGGCCAATCAGGTGGCCGCTAGCGATCACGTCATTGTGACGTGGCGGCATCTGATTGGCTGAGAGAGTAAAAGGTCCTTTAACATGAATAGATGTCCATCGGCCGGTCCCGGTACAGCCGTTGGTTAAGGTGAGTATCCGATTTTTTTATTTTTTAACCACTTTTCCTCTCTTTTACAGGACTTTTGCAGTGTATCTATTGATACACTGCAAAAGTACTCGGAATCGCTATACTTGCAACGAGTAGCGAGTACCGAGACCTACTCGTTGCAGGTATAGCGATTCCAAATAATACGGTACTCGCCCATCCCTATGTGTAAAGTATTAAAGTGCAAGCTTTGTGTAAGAATGAGGGTGAAAGGTGAAGGGCTTACCCAGGCTAGCTACTCGGACAAAGTTAATTGGGCTTAGCCCACAGAAAGAGGATTGTTAGAATCAAGAAGGTGGAAAGTTCCCGATTAGGCATCTGGGCCTAGTGTGCATATATTTAAAAAATGTGAGACAAAATGCGCATAGGGTCTTATCTCTAGGCAGAGTGGGGCTATCACCTGATGAAATTTGCTCACCTGGTCCGGTTGTGTAATCCCACAACCAGTGTTAGCGCTCGTATGGCTGCCGCTGGATCCACACCTCCACATGCAACGTGGAAAACTGTAAACAGGATGAAGTGTCAGTGATCTACGCTGCTGGAAGGATAAAAAGCAAAACACTGTGTAATTGACAATGTCAAATGGTACGCAGAACCCTCCTTTTGAAGAAGCTGGTGCGAAACGCGTCAGGGGGCGGTCGCAGTAAGGTAAATGGACCCATGATTGTAACTTACATTGAATTCCCACCTCTGGTATACTTGATGCACCCAGTTTTGGGGCACTTACTATCTGTGATTATACATGTTGTTTGGTATACCTGATGGTTGAACTGGATTGTGGTCTTAATTGTTTCATGTGGTCCTCCTTCTGCGTACCATTTTACATTGTCAATTACACAGTGTTTTGCTTTTTAATAAATTTATATTGCAATTGATCTGGCCTTACTCCTTTTGAGTTTTTGTTCTGAAGTAATTTTTAGTTTTGGAGGGCCTTTTACCCCTTTGGGTGGTTTGAATAAATTGCTGGAAGGATAAACCAGGACCCAAGAAGTCTGGTGTAATGGTGTAGATTTATTCCAACTCGTTTCGGAGCAGCCTCTGCTCCTTCCTCGGGGAGTAATCCTGAGGAAGGAGCAGAGGCTGCTCTGAAACGTGTAAGAATAAATCTACACCATTACAGCAGCGCGGATCACTGGCACTTTGTCCTGTTTCTATATATTTGCATATATGTCACGCCTGAGCAAGAGAACAGAAAAAAATTATAATAATGGAAGGCCCTGTTGTTAGGGAGAGGAGGCGAAAATGTCACTTCCTAACACACACTGCAGTTAAACCCTGCGCTTCCCTAATATCCCTATACAGGTCCTTCCCCTCATTGCCGTTATGTGCCTAGACAATCACTGAACCTGGACTCATTCTAACTAGTGTGTAGGTCAGTGAGGCACTAGTCTAGCTACTACAATAAAACAACACAAAGTAGGTAAGACAGACAAATGGGAAATACACAACAAACAATAATATTCAGATACTCCAGCAGGAATTTTGCTGAAACTACAGCAATGAACTCCAAAGCTTCTCAAGACACAGGCTCCTTCAAAGTGGTTAGCACATAGAATACAACTGGCATTGGATAGCAGGCAGAAGTGCGTATATATAGTGGAAACGTGTGGCAGTAAAGTGCTACAGCTTAAATTAAGACTACAAGTTCTCAGCCAGATGGGAAATATTCATTAACCCTTTCAACATTAAAAGAAAGTAAAACCAGTCCAATACCTGATAATGGTCAAGCATGCAGCAATGTGGATCTGTGATCAGTTATGCATTGTGACTTTCTAATCTCAGATCCACTAGACGTCACATCAGGACGTGACATACCTGTGATAATCTAAAAGAAACGTGACAATCTAGAAGCAAAGCAGCTAGCAGAGAAGCAGCAAGAACTTGTACAAGGAAACCTATTGACATGACAGTGATCACAGAGGCAGTCAGGTTGGAGGGGACCTAAAAGAATAAGGAATAATTGAACTAAGGCCTGGGTCACAATAGCGCTAGGAATGCGTTCAGGGGCATTCCGTTAAAAAGATAGAATCTGACAGCATTAACGCAGCGTAACCATAATAGTAACGCTGCCTAAATGAGGACTTGTCACCCCCCTGCTGCATGGCAATCTAAATGAAGCATGTCTGCTGCATTCAGAGAAGGGGTCCCCCATGTGTCTATGTGTGCTGTGTACCCCGAGATATAGCCTTTGTAAAACTTACAGTTAGAAGCCATGGAGACAGTCTCTGTGGCTGGAGGGAGCTTGATTGACTGCACCATTTCCTCCCCCTCTGCCTCTGTGTATGCCGCCTTCTGCTGTGCAGGCTCTGCCCTCCTGCTTTCTGTCGCTCATAGCATGCAAATCATTTGTCCTGATGTCAGCTTCAGATTCCTGCCCTGACAAAGTGTGGCACTCCTGCAGGGATTGCCACAGGACCCACTAATGCAAGGAAGGATGTACACCTTGGCACACACAACACACAACACCTTCCACCCCAGGCCGGAAGGGGAGCTCTACTTGCTTCCTAAAGCAAGATCCCCTATAAAGATCCAGGCCTGAAGGGAGGAGTCAGTCAGAGAGTTCAGTCAGAGAGTTCAGTCCAGTAAGGCAGTGAGTACAGAAGTGGCAGTTGACGAGTACAGGAGAAGGTACTAGAAGGAGCTGGTTGCTGGGACCAAGCCAGGCCCATTATCAGGAAAGACTGACCCCAGCTGTGCAGCGCCCCAGGGAGAGGGACGGAGGCCAGTGGGAGAGTAGGAAGAACAGAAGAAGGAAACACAGCTGGTATCTTTTTAGCCCACTCGGACACTGGAGTCCGAAGCTGCTATTGATCCAGTTGTAGCAGAGAAAGCCCGGACAGACAGGAGGATTTAATCCCCCTGGAGTTCAAGAAAACAAGACCCCAAACTTGACCAAGCATAGGACCGGGGACCAAGAAGAGAATAGGGATCCCCACAGAAAGGTCCTCAGTGTCGGTTGTGGAGTAGTATCCCCAGAGAGAGGGAGAAAGAGCGGCAGGTACAGCTCCAGGTAGAACTTTCCCCAATCACCGCACACACTAACAGAGGAGGCCTCACAACTCTCCAAGGTGGACATCCCAAACTGCACCGGCCACCTGGTTACCCCCCTGGACCATGCCTGTTACCGAACATCAGTAAAAAGGTACCAAAAGAGAGACTATTGTGTGTGTGTGTGTCTGATTCCCCGCCACCTGCAACATTCACAGCAGAACCGCTGCTATGACTCCCCTCATCCACCCCGCTGCCCTGAAGTAAAAGCTCTGCCTGTGGGGAGCTGTACTACCTAAGCTGAATTTCCATCACCTCAGCGGCCAGCTGCAGCCCTGGTACCTATATTACCAGACACCACAGGTGGCGTCACGTTTTATCCCCCATCATAATCACCCCCATCAGCCAATTGAGTGCCCAGGGCACGGAACCGGGACCGACCGGCCATGATCCCCCACCGAAGCCACCGTCCTGGTATCCGAGTAACCCCTTCCCTGCCGGCTCGACTCAAATCTGGCATCACGAACAGAATCCCGTGCCTGGTGTAACCGGGTACTGTGTGCCGTGTATAGACTGTGTGATTTGTGAACTTTTAATCATTACTTTTAAGCGTTACGGTTGAAAGGCGTGAAAATAGACTCCACCCCACGCTCTGATGAGAATCGCCACTCCCGGTCTGTGGAGCCGACTGCGAACTTTAATTTATTTTTTTTTGAGACGGGCAGTGGTTAACTAGGGGGGCATCGCCATGAGTGAAGCTGACGATGCATGAGTCCCCGCAGGAGGATGTCCGAAACGCAGCACCAGCCGGCTCCGCAGTTGGTGTGGGAGCCGCAGCACCCGGAGCGGTGGCCCCGATAATGCCGATAGCCTTGCCGGAGTAAAATGGTTGCCAACCTACAAAGGTAAACCCGGTACCTTAGCAGCTTTCAAACATAAAATGTGTGCAGTGCTGGACATGTATGCAATGACAGGAAAGTAGTGAGCCGCCGTTGTGCTAGGACAATTAGCAGGCGCAGCGGAGCTAGAGGTCGAGTCTTGGAGTGATGCTGACAGAGACTCTGTAGAAAATGTGTTTGACAAGCTCAATTATGCTTTTGAAAAATGCACACAGGCTGAACTAAGGATGATATTCTACCAATGTAAACAGAGACCGCAGGATACCATCAGAGACTTTGCCCTGCGTTTACAAGGGGCACTCCAGTCCTTAAAACAGGTAGACCCGGCAAGTGTGCAAGATGAAGACAAAATGCTTGCAGAACAGTTTATGTCTGGATTGAGGTCAGCCTTTCACTGCCAGCAGGTACACATGTGGGTCTTAGATCATCCTGATGTGAACTTTAATGCTGTAAAAGACCATGCTATAACTGTACTACAAGACCCTTTGTCTGCAGAGCCTACAACTCCATCCTGGCAGGTTAAAGCCTCTCCCATAGATTTTGAGCCTACTTCCAAAGACACTACAAATGTTGTAGACAAGCTGTAGCACCCAGGTTGTAGGATAAGCTGTAGCACCCAGCTCTGCAGCTAACCAAAAACATAGACTATGTGTTAAAACTCCTGCAAGACAGGCCGGAGTCACATTTATCAGGCTGGACCCAGCTAGCTGATTGCCCTGAGGATGACCCATGGATGAGGAGGAAGTCCATGTCGCCCGTTCAGGGGACAAACAAGTCGCCCGTTCAGGGGACCAACAAGTCACCCATTCAGGGGACTAACAAGTCGCCCATTCAGGGGACCAATGTACCATTCCGACGCAGAGCCATCGACCACACGGATTCTTCAGGACAACCCGTCTGCCTTCGCTGCAACAAACCAGGCCACTTCACAAGAGGATGTTCTTTAAACCCGAGATTCCTGGGTCGAGGGCCAATTCCCAGGATTAAGACGTCTGGGCACATATGACTGGCATAGTCGATACGTGGGAGGTCGTCCATACCTCAACATTACCCTAGAAGGAATCCCCACTTCAGCCCTACTGGACACCGGGTCACAGGTTACCACCATCCCCCATATCCTTTACAAACAATTTTGGTCTGATACTGATCTTAAACCTCCAGACTCTAGCTTTGTTATTCTTGCAGCTAATGGACTACCACAGAATCAAGTGGGGTTTAGAGAAGTAACGATTAAGCTGGGGAGGGTAGAGTTAAACGGCCAAGTGTTATGCATCGTAGAAGATGACCCTAATGAAAAATGCCCCTACTTAGTAATTGGTACTAATGTGATTGAAAACTGCTTTGGAGAAGTGTTATTTTTACTCCGACAGATTGCTGTGACTGCACAAGCAACAGGTAAACCTATCTGGTGGAGAGATTGGCAGTGTATAGGTAACAGACCAGTTCCCTATTGTGTTACCACCAAAGAGTGAAATGATGATATGGTGTCGAGCAGCTATAGGTCTCAGAGGAAAGGAATACCAGGTAGTTGTAGAGACAGTATATTCAGAACACAGACCTACACTACTGACAGCCAGAGGGGTGGTGGATGTATGCAAGGGAAGAGTACCAGTCCGTGTATTAAATTGTGGGGAGGAAGAAGCAAAACTACCCAGGTATGCTACTGTAGCAAAGCTGTACACTGTCTGTGATAATAACATACAGACAGTAGAGCCCCTGACCTCGTCAAGCCAGGCGGAGGACAGCAACTCCAAGGTACAGCTGGAGGAGTAGTGTCAGCAGTTACGCGTAGGAACTGATGCCACCCCTTCCCACCAGAAGCACAGAGTCTACCGGGTAGCTCAAGAGTTTGAACATGTATTCAGTAAGCATCCATTAGATTTTGGGAGGATTAAATGGGTACACCATCACATACCCACCGGAGATCATCCCCAAATTAAAGTGAGATACAGACCCGTTGCACCAAACCATTACCAGTGTGCTAAAGAGATGCTATGGGACATGAAGGAAACAGGGGTTATGAGGGATAGCTGTAGTACCTGGGCAGCTCCCTTAATCCTAGTCAGAAAGAAGGATGGCACTATGAGGATGTGTGTGGATTACAGGGAAATCAATAAGATCACTCACAAAGATGCTTACCCGTTACCCCACATAGTCTCTAGCTGCATTAAAGACTGCTAATTATTTCTCTTTTCTTTTCAAAATTCTTTTTATTGTTTTTTGCAAAAGTAAAAGAACAATACAATGTAAACAGTGTATGAACAGTGTAGATAATGCGAACAGAGCTTAATTTCCAGGAGAATATATAAAAAAAAAGACTAGTAATAAAATAAAGAGAGGGAAAAACGGTGCTCTTGATAGTATCAGAGCTTTGTCTAGTCGGACGCATATCATAGCATCTATTACGGCAATATATGTCAGGATAGGCGTTAAAGAAGTATAGTTCTTCAGCCAGGGGAGCTATAGTGTGCTCACAACAGTGATCCTTAGATTGCCAAAGATCATAGTCTCTTTTTGCCGTGATAGCTCTATTCACATTAATTTCTGAAATCAAATATTAGTATGTACACATAAGAGTAAGCTAAATCTAGTAGGTGAGGAGATTGTAAGCCACTTCCCTCCTCTCAGATATATGCATATATGCAAATTTGCATTTCACTAAGGAAGTTGAGAAACTCCCATGCCACATTTAAGCAGCTTCCTCAAAGTCATAATCGCTTTCCTACAAGAAACGCAGCGTCTGTAGTTTGGGGTTCTGATCTGGCACAAATCCCTTAGTTATATTAAAAGCTTGTAGGAAAGCGATTATGACTTTGAGGAAGCTGCTTAAATGTGGCATGGGAGTTTCTCAACTTCCTTAGTGAAGTGCAAATTTGCATATATCTGAGAGGAGGGAAGTGGCTTACAATCTCCTCACCTACTTTGCTCTCTCCATAAGGTTGAGAGCAAGTTCCCAGACCTTGTCTTAGCCCACTCACTCTGCCAGATCAGAATATCCCACACACTACACTGATGAGGGGCAGGTACCCCGAAACCAGCGTCTGTAGTTTGGGGTTCTGATCTGGCACAAATCCCTTAGTTATATTAAAATCTTGTAGGAAAGCGATTATGACTTTGAGGAAGCTGCTTAATTGTGGCATGGGAGTTTCTCAACTTCCTTAGTGAAGTGCAAATTTGCATATATGCATATATCTGAGAGGAGGGAAGTGGCTTACAATCTCCTCACCTACTTCGCTCTCTCCATAAGGTTGAGAGCAAGTTCCCAGACCTTGTCTTATGGTGGGTTTACACACACCAAGCATTGTGTCCAATATCTGAACAGATCTCTGGTTGCAGTGAAATCATGGACACATTGTTCCATGTTGTACACAGCCACAAAATGGAACTATGTGTCCATGATTTCACTGCAACCAGAGATCTGTTCAGATATTGGACACAATGATTGGTGTGTGTAAACTCACCATCAGCCCACTCACTCTGCCAGATCAGAATATCCCACACACTACACTGATGAGGGGCAGGTACCCCGAAACGCAGCGTCTGTAGTTTGGGGTTCTGATCTGGCACAAATCCCTTAGTTATATTAAAAGCTTGTAGGAAAGCGATTATGACTTTGAGGAAGCTGCTTAAATGTGGCATGGGAGTTTCTCAACTTCCTTAGTGAAGTGCAAATTTGCATATATGCCTAAATCTAGTAGAAAGGAGAGATAGAGAAGGAAAGAGGGGAGAAAGAAATTAGTGGGGAGGAGGGAGGGGAAGTATCAGGCACTATTGATCGATAAAGATAAGGGTAGTATGGTAAAGTCCCTATCTCGTCTCATAGTAGTAGGATTTCCATGGTTGCCAAACTTTTAGATGGGCGAGAGTGGTATTATTCACTGAGGCCACTATCTCGGCCACATGATATAGAGAGTGGATTTTCTCTTTCAATTGAGACAATGTAGGCGTCTCGCAGGATTTCCAATGCAACGTTATCAATAGCTTTGCTCCACTCAAAATGTGTTGTGCTAGTAGAGAATATAATTTGTGATCGGGCCACATCGGGAAATGAAGCAAAGCCTCTTCCGGACCTAGATGAAGTGACCTACCTATGATTGTCTCAATAATTTTCTCCACCCTTTTCCAAAACAGTGTCAGCGTTGGACAGCTCCACCACATATGTAGATAGTGGCTTCTTCAGCCCTGCATTTCCAACATTCGGAGGGATGGTTAGTGTCCCATAGTCGGACTTGGTCCGGGGTATAATACCATCTCGTAACAACTTTATATGAGGATTCCTGAGCTTTTAAGCACTGTGTCAGGCCAAGGGAATGGGAATATATGTATCGCATCTGTGAGGGTGAAAATTTATATCCCAAATCTTTTTTCCAGTGCGCTATGAATGCCCTCTTGGGATTGGTATCGGCAGTCAGTAATATTTGGTAAATTTTAGAGAATATCTGTTTCAATTATGTCACCGCAGCACAGAGCTTCTTGAACTCAGTCAATCCCCTAGAAAGGTCTGATTTTTTCAGAAGCGGGTGGAGAATATATCGAATTGCGTTATATTGAATAAAATTAAAGTTAGAGAGGCCAGGTATCGTTCCTATGTCTGTAAAAGATACAATGGCGCCGTCTTGATGTAATTGGTCCACAGGATGCTTGTATTGCTCTCGGTATGAACTAGATTTTTTATGCCGTGTTTTTTTAAGTGGGCGAGCACGTCATTGAGATTAGCCAATGGAGTAAGTGCCGGCATTAGGTGTTTGCCTCTTTTCGCCAAATCTTCAAAGTAGATCTGGTGAAAGGGTTCAGTAAGGGTATATTTTGTTTCAAGTTGGAATGGATGAGAAAGAGTGATGTAAGGTTGTATGATGTAAGAGCATCTTCTACTTTTAACCATTGTTTATCTCTAGTTCTCCTAACTATGTCCACTATTCTAGAGGTTTGTGCTGCTCTATAGTATAGTTTGATATCTGGAGCCCCCATGCCACCAAGGTGTTTGGGAAGTGACAGTGTACGTTGTGATATGCGAGGTTTCCCGCTCTTCCACATACAGTGTTGGCCAAAAGTATTGACACCCCTGCAATTCTGTCAGATAATACTCAGTTTCTTCCTGAAAATGATTGCAATCACAAATTCTTTGGTATTATTATCTTCATTTAATTTGTCTTCAATGAAAAAAAACACAAAAAGAATTGTCCTAAAGCCAAATTGGATATAATTCCACACCAAACATAAAAAAGGGGGTGGACAAAAGAATTGGCACTGTTAGAAAAATCATGTGATGCTTCTCTAATTTGTGTAATTACCATATATACTCGCGTATAAGCCGAGTTTTTCAGCCCAAAAATTGGGCTGAAAAGTCCCCCCCTCGGCTTATAAGCGAGTCACTGTATACTGTATACACTGTGTACAGTGTATACAGTATACAGGCCCGCCCCCATCAGTATACAGGGCCCCCCTTGCAGCACAAACATGTAAAGGAAGAGATTAGTATACTTATCACTGTCCCACTGCTGCTGTCCGGCCGCCGTCATTGCGCTCCTCCGTCTTCATCCGTCTTCTTCCGGCTTCCTCCGGTCGGCGCAGGCAATGACGTCATTGTCTGCGCGACCAAGGAGGAAACCGGAAGAAGACAGAGGAGCGCGATGGCGGCAGCGGGACAGCGGCAGCGAGACAGTGATAAGTATACTAATCTCTTCCTTTACAGGATTGTGCACAAGGCAGGGGGGCCTGTATACTGATGGGGGGCTGTATACTACCTCTGGGGCTGCTGTATACTACCACTGGGGCTGTATATACCACTGGGGCTGCGTGTATACTACCACTGGGGCTGTATATACCTCTGGGGCTGCTGTATACTGATGGGGGGGCTGTATACTACCTCTGGGGCTGCTGTATACTACCACTGGGCTGTATATACCACTGGGGCTACTGTATACTACCACTGGGGCTGTATATACCTCTGGGGCTGCTGTATACTACCACTGGGGCTGTATATACCACTGGGGCTGCTGTATACTACCAGTGGGGCTGTATATACCACTGGGGCTGCTGTATACTACCACTGGGGCTGTATATACCACTGGGGCTGCTGTATACTACCACTGGGGCTGTATATACCACTGGGGCTGCTGTATACTACCACTGGGGCTGTATATACCACTGGGGCTGCTGTATACTACCACTGGGGCTGTATATACCTCTGGGGCTGCTGTATACTACCACTGGGGCAGTATATACCACTGGGGCTGCTGTATACTACCACTGGGGCTGCTGTATACACCTCTGGGGCTGCTGTATACTACCACTGGGTCTGCTGTATATATCTCTGGGGCTGCTGTATACTAACTACTTGGGCTGCTGCTGTATATACCACTGGGGCTGCTGTATACTACCACTGGGGCTGCTGTATACTACCACTGGGGCTGCTGTGTACTACCACTGGGGCTGTATATACCTCTGGGGCTGCTGTATACTACCACTGGGGCTCTATATACCACTGGGGCTGCTGTATACTACCACTGGGGCTGCTGTATATTACCACTGGGGCTGCTGTATACTACCACTGGGGCTGTATATACCTCTGGGGCTGCTGTATACTACCACTGGGGCTGTATATACCACTGGGGCTGCTGTATACTACCACTGGGGCTGCTGTGTACTACCACTGGGGCTGTATATACCTCTGGGGCTGCTGTATACGACCACTGGGGCTGCTGTATTCACCTCTGGGGCTGCTGTATACTACCACTGGATCTGCTGTATATACCTCTGGGGCTGCTGTATACTAACTACTGGGGCTGCTGCTGTATACTACCATTGGGGCTGCTGTATACTACCACTGGGGCTGCTGTATACTACCACTGGGGCTGTATATACCTCTGGGGCTGCTGTATACTACCACTGGGGCTGCTGTATACACCTCTGGGGCTGCTGTATACTACCACTGGGTCTGCTGTATATACCTCTGGGGCTGCTGTATACTAACTACTGGGGCTGCTGCTGTATATACCACTGGGGCTGCTGTTGTATATACCACTGGGGCTGCTGCTGTATATACCACTGGGGCTGCTGCTGTATACTACCACTGGGGCTGCTGTATATACCTCTGAGGCTGCTGTATACTAACTACTGGGGCTGCTGCTGTATATACCACTGGGGCTGCTGCTGTATATACCACTGGGGCTGCTGCTGTATACTACCACTGGGGCTGCTGTATATACCTCTGGGGGCTGTTGTATACCACACTGCTTGGGGCTGTATACCTGTGCTGGGGTCCTCCCTCGGCTTATACACGAGTCAATAGGTTTTCCCGGGTTTTGGGGGCAAAAGTAGGGGGTCGGCTTATACACGGGTCGGCTTATACACGAGTATATACGGTAACAGCACCTGTAACTTACCTGTGGCACCTAACAGTTGTTGGCAATAACTAAATCATACTTGCAGCCAGTTGACATGGATTAAAGTTAACTCAACCTCTGTCCTGTGTCCTTGTGTGTACCACATTGAGCATGGAGAAAAGAAAGAAGACCAAAGAACTGTCTGAGGACTTGAGAAACCAAATTGTGAGGAAGCATGAGCAATCTCAAGGCTACAAGTCCATCTCCAAAGACCTGAATGTTCCTGTGTTTACCGTGCGCAGTGTCATCAAGAAGTTTAAAGCCCATGGCACTGTGGCTAACTTGCCTAGGTGTGGACGGAAAAGAAAAATTTTCAAGCGATTTCAACGCAAGATTGTGCGGATAGTGGATAAAGAACCTCGACTAACATCCAAACAAGTTCAAGCTGCCCTGCAGTCCGACGGTACAACAGTGTCAACCCGTACTATCCGTTGGTGTCTGAATGAAAAGGACTATATGGTAGGAGACCCAGGAAAACCCCACTTCCTACCCCGAGACATAAAAGAGCCAGGCTGGAGTTTGCCAAAACTTACCTGAGAAAGCCTAAAACGTTTTGGAAGAATGTTCTCTCTTTTTAGGCAAAGGCATCAACATAGAGTTTACATGAGAAAAAAAGAGGCATTCAAAGAAAAGAACATGGTCCCTACAGTCAAACATGGCGGAGGTTCCCTGATGTTTTGGGGTTGCTTTGCTGCCTCTGGCACTGTACTGCTTGACCGTGTGCATTAAAAAGGGAAATGGAGCGCACATAGAGTAATTTCCTTTTGTACAAATAAACTCAGTGCCCCCTTTAGTGGAAGGACTCACCTGATTTGGTTGTGCAAGTCACAACCAACTAACTCCGCTCTCTCTTATTGTCGCAGCAGGTGCCCAACAAGAGTAAGGATCCAAAGGGTTAACAGAAAGTGCTGGGTTTCATAGATCCACCGCGCTGACCTCCAGTGAAGACAAACAGAGTGATGTATAAAACTCTGTTTAATGGGTAATTTGCCTACCGGTTTCGTGATTTCAGTTATCACTTCATCAGGGCATCAAGAGCAGCAGTAGTAACAAGATATATATACACACAACAGCATTATATGACTCCACCCTTCAATTGTGATGGTGTTTCCTGTGGGAACGCCCCCTTCACACATGCAGGGTGGATAACATCTATTAAAAGACATCTCAATAACAATAATTCATTAAAAACACCACATCTATTACTAAAACACTCTCCAATTCACAAATTAGATTAAAAAAAATGCACCAAGATCCACATGGGATTCAATCCGGCACCTCCAAAACTAAAATCTCATAAAGTCAGCATTAGATCACTAATAAAAGTGTAAGGGGTTAGGTGGCACTAGTAGGCGATCAACATGTCACACACTAAGAATAATGTAACAAAAGTGAAGAAACAGTAGTGTGTATGGATGACAGTGATCAGAAACACAACAATTTACAAAGTGATTATCACTAGAAATTCAATTTTTATTAATCAAACAGACAAAGCAGATGACATGCAATATGCCAAGTATACAGGTTTAAAAACAATTAAAAATGTGGTGGGTAAAGCACCATCACACGAGAGCTGTGTGCTCAAAGACAAGGTTTAAATAACTCTAATAGCATTCTATCTGAATAGGATGCAAGAAATAGATCATTTTGATGCCAGGTGACAAGAGAAATCAGGTACCTCAGATGGATGAAAGGCTCAATATAATAAGAGAACCTGGTTAAACAAAGCCCTAGGTGTATATGGGCATATTATTGGAAGTGCCCAATAAGCTCAGCCAGGGTAGGTGGAAACGTCAGCCACCGACCCTGTAGTTGCGTATATGAAAGCAAACTAATCAAAATAAGTGCAAGCTGAGGAATACTGACATCCAGAGGATAAGACCTGAGAAAATAACATGACATAAACCATATCAAACATGTTAGTAAGGAGCTAAAAGAGCCACCTAGAAATGAAAAGCTGGAAGCAAATAAATGAATAGTCACCAAGCATAATCACAGCAAGTCAGAGCACACAGCGGAAGAACCCGACGCGTGTCGCCGCTTAGTGCAACGGCTTCATCCTGGGGAGAGCTGTGAGAAGTAAAGAAATAAGACTTTTTATACCTGTGCGCATAATTGCAAGCAGCTGCACCTGCGGTCATGCTGTGTATGGTCTGTATTCACCAGACCGGACGCGCTGTAACGCGGGAGGAAGAGGCGGGTTATTGCACTGTTTGTCAATCAAAGCGTACGGCTGCGCAGTGTGGATCAAAGTCTCCTCACTACGTGCCGACGCTGTGCAGCATAGTAACATGTAAACAAAACAGACTTAGTTAGTCATGTCGTGCGGCTGCGCAGTGTGAGACGATGTCTCGCACTGCACGTCAGCGCTAACCAAGTGGTAATATTGAGGCAATCAGGCTTGGAGAACACAATAAGAAGAGATAGTGCAGAAAAGGGGAATAGATGTAAGCAAGAGAAATAGATGTATATGTAATTCCTCACAGTTCTGTATTTCATCAAAAAGGGAAGACATTAGGTCAATGCATAGGCAAAAAGCTGTGACCCTGTTAGTTATTTAATAACAGTACAGGGAACACTCGACCGGCCGGTCAGAAAGGGTAAAAAATGAGGAAATGCTATTTACAGGCTTTTACAAGAAATAAAATTCCCCTCTTTTTCTTGACAGGATTTTGGAGGCCAACCGTACTCAATTGTTGCAGTTAATTGAAATCTTGGTCCCAGATAGATCACCGTCTCTTCTATGCAATCTTAACGACCACCTGGATATGATTCTTGTCCTTATGAATTGGCTGCTTCCAACTAAAAACTTGATTCAGGAAGATGTGGAGGATTACCCGTTTATCTATAAAGGACTATATATATCTCTCTTTGTAGAATTCTGTTTTTTTTTTTTTTTTTTTTTTTTTTTTTTTTTTTTTTTTATCTGATGTAATATGGAATTTATTGTACATTTAGTACTAATTGGTCTTTAAACACACTAACCACTTATTACGTTTTTTCATAGGACTCCTTAATTAACAAAATCCTTGGTATCTTTATTTAATATTTAATATATTCGTTCCCTCATGTTTATATTGTTTTCTAGTTTTGAGCTATGGAGAAAACCTGTTCAATTAGTGGCATTGTGCTCATAACATTCTTCCCCACCCCCCCCCTTTTTTTACCCTTTCTGACCGGCCGGTCGAGTGTTCCCTGTACTGTTATTAAATAACTAACAGGGTCACAGCTTTTTGCCTATGCATTGACCTAATGTCTTCCCTTTTTGATGAAATACAGAACTGTGAGGAATTACATATACATCTATTTCTCTTGCTTACATCTATTCCCCTTTTCTGCACTATCTCTTCTTATTGTGTTCTCCAAGCCTGATTGCCTCAATATTACCACTTGGTTAGCGCTGACGTGCAGTGCGAGACATCGTCTCACACTGCGCAGCCGCACGACATGACTAACTAAGTCTGTTTTGTTTACATGTTACTATGGTGCACAGCGTCGGCACGTAGTGAGGAGACTTTGATCCACACTGCGCAGCCGTACGCTTTGATTGACAAACAGTGCAATAACCCGCCTCTTCCTCCCCGCGTTACAGCGCGTCCGGTCTGGTGAATACAGACCATACACAGCATGACCGCAGGTGCAGCTGCTTGCAATTATGCGCACAGGTATAAAAAGTCTTATTTCTTTACTTCTCACAGCTCTCCCCAGGATGAAGCCGTTGCACTAAGCGGCGACACGCGTCGGGTTCTTCCGCTGTGTGCTCTGACTTGCTGTGATTATGCTTGGTGACTATTCATTTATTTGCTTCCAGCTTTTCATTTCTAGGTGGCTCTTTTAGCTCCTTACTAACATGTTTGATATGGTTTATGTCATGTTATTTTCTCAGGTCTTATCCTCTGGATGTCAGTATTCCTCAGCTTGCACTTATTTTGATTAGTTTGCTTTCATATACGCAACTACAGGGTCGGTGGCTGACGTTTCCACCTACCCTGGCTGAGCTTATTGGGCACTTCCAATAATATGCCCATATACACCTAGGGCTTTGTTTAACCAGGTTCTCTTATTATATTGAGCCTTTCATCCATCTGAGGTACCTGATTTCTCTTGTCACCTGGCATCAAAATGATCTATTTCTTGCATCCTATTCAGATAGAATGCTATTAGAGTTATTTAAACCTTGTCTTTGAGCACACAGCTCTCGTGTGATGGTGCTTTACCCACCACATTTTTAATTGTTTTTAAACCTGTATACTTGGCATATTGCATGTCATCTGCTTTGTCTGTTTGATTAATAAAAATTGAATTTCTAGTGATAATCACTTTGTAAATTGTTGTGTTTCTGATCACTGTCATCCATACACACTACAGCATTAGATCACTAAGCCATTCATACAGATACAAAAGCTCACTAAGGCTGCGTTCACACATTTGCGTATTTTGCTGCGCTTTTTTGCGCGCACTTTTTGCCGTGTTTTTTCGGCGCCGCGCAAAAAAGCGCAGCAAAATACGCAGGGGCTTTCACACACTGCGCTTTCTTTACCCCAGAAAGCGCAGTGATGTCACAGAGGGGAGGAAGAATCCTGCTTCCTCCTCCCCTCTGTGACAGCTGTGACCGCCCCATTAGACTTCACAGTGTATTAATATACACTGTGAGATCTAAATTAAACAAAAGCAAGTGAATGAAAAATAAAAAAGAATGAATACTTTACCTCTCCGACGCCTTCTCCCGCTGTCTGGTCTCCGATTCCAAGTGAGAGGTCTTCTGACAGGACCTGTGATGATGTCAGAGGGGGCGTTCCCGGGGCGGCCCCATCGCTGATTGGCTGCTCGCGGTCATGTGATATGTATCACATGACCGCGAGTGCCCCTGGAACGCCCCTCTGATGTCACCACAGGTCTTGTCAGAAGAGATCTCACTTGGAACCGGAGACCGGATAGTGGCAGAAGGCACCAGACAGCGGGAGAAGGCGTCGGACAGGTGAAGTATTGATTCTTTTTTATTTTTCATTCACTTGCTTTTGTTTAATTTAGATTTCGCAGTGTATATTAATACACTGTGAAATCTAATGGGCGGCCACAGCTGTCAAAGAGGGGAGGAGGAAGCAAGATTCTTCCTCCCCTCTGGGAGAATACGCAGGAGCAGTGCGTATTTTTACGCAATGTCTGCACTGCAAAGTGAATTTCCCATTCACTTTGCAGGCAGACAAAAGGCACATTGAGTATTTTGAAAAGCGCGCGTAAAAATGCGCGGCAAAATACGCAATGTGTGAATGCAGCCTAAGTGTATGTAGGGAGAACATACCTACTGGGGAGTTAGAAAAGATATATCCGTTATATGACCCCACCCATTCAGGTATGAAGGTAGCTCCACTAGGAATGCCACCCTCAAACATCCATTAAAAGGCATATAAATACAAAGTAATATACCGTATATACTCGCGTATAAGCCGAGTTTTTCAGCCCAAAAATTGGGCTGAAAAGTACCCCCCTCGGCTTATACGCGAGTCAGTGCTGTATACCGATGTATACATCGGTACATACCGATGTATACATCGGTATACAGCAGCCCCCGTAATCCAGGACCCCCCCAGCCTGACTCCGGTCACCTGTAAAGGAAACTATACTTATCACTGTCCCGCTGTCCGCGCCCGCTCGCAGCTGCCGTCCGCGATCCTCCATCTTCATGCGTCTTCTTCCTGTTTCTGTGCTCGTCGCAGGCAATGAGCCGACGAGCACAGGAAACAGGAAGAAGACGCATGAAGATGGAGGATCGCGGACGGCAGCTGCGAGCGGGCGCGGACAGCGGGACAGTGATAAGTATAGTTTCCTTTACAGGTGACCGGAGTCAGGCTGGGGGGGGCCCTGGATTACGAGGGCTGCTGTATACTACCGCTGGGGCTGCAATATACTACCACTGGGGCTGTATACACCACTGGGGCTGCAATATACTACTACTGGAGCTGTATACACCACTGGGGCTGCAATATACTACCACTGGGGCTGTGTACACCACTGGGGCTGCAATATACTACCACTGGGGTTGTATACACCACTGTGGCTGTATATACTACTGGGGCTGCCTGTATACTACCACTGGGGCTGTATATACTACTGGGGCTGCCTGTATACTACCACTGGGGCTGTATATACTACTGGGGCTGCCTGTATACTACTGGGGCTGCCTGTATACTACCACTGGGGCTGTATATACTACTGGGGCTGCTGCTGTATATACCACTGGGGCTGCTGCTGTATACTACCACTGGGGCTGCTGGGGCTCCTATATACTACCACTGGGGCTGCTGTATACTACCACTGGGGCTGTTGGGGATGCTACATACTACCACTGGGGCTCCTGTATACTACCACTGGGGAGGCCTGTATACCACTGGGGGGGCCTGTATACCACACTGCTGGGGGCTGTATACCTGTGCTGAGGTCCACCCTCGGCTTATACACGAGTCAATAGGTTTTTCCAGATTTTTGGGGCAAAAGTAGGGGGGTCGGCTTATACACGGGTCGGCTTATACACGAGTATATACGGTAATCTATATAACATTAAAACACCACACATGAAGAAAACATAAAAACCTCTCTAAATCATAAAATTAAAAAATAGTATAAAAATGCACAATGATATACCTGAGGAAGGCTATTTTATGACATTTATAGCCGAAACGCGTTGTTTTAATTATGCTTTTATGACTTTTATGACTGTTTACTACTGTGAAGCCATTTGAAATAAATCTCCAAGAAGGAAAAAGGAGTCAGTGTCCTTATCATAAGGTAAATCTCCTTGGGAGCGCTCAATCATCTGGATACCTTGATTATTTGATAAAAATGCACAGGGGATTCAATCCGGCGTTTCCAAAACTATAAATTCACAGGGCAAGCATTAGACCACTTGCCATTTAAGTTGATAGAAAACTTTTCTCAGTCATAATATGTGAAGAGAACCTACCTATTAGGAGTTTGAATATTTATTATTAAAGGGGACCTGTTTTCTATTATGATTCCCCATTATCTGATGGGCTTATAACTTAAACAAAAAAAAAAAAAAATATTTTTTTCTTTTTTTAAAATACATGTATCTATACCTTTATATCAATAAAAACAAAAAAACTGAAGTTCAAACCCTGGACTCCAAAACTTGTGTTTCCATGAAAAAATCAATTATCCACTAAGCTATAGGGGTGCTCACACTTAAGACAATTTAAAGCTAGTCATGAATGATATCTTCACCATTAACTGTATACACTAATAGCAGTATCAATTGGTACCAACCACAGGGGAGGGATAAAAATAGTATCACCATTCTATCATACCTCTATATATATATATATATACACATACACTAGTAACGTGCACATACTGAGACAATTTTTATTAGACTGATTAGAATAGGTCACTCACCTCATTCAAACCACCCGCTGGAGGGTCTTTAGTTTGAATATCCAGTAAGTCTCCCTCTTTGCCAGCCGGTCTAATCTATTTGTGTTATTAAATGGTATATGATCTATGGGTGTGATTGTAAACTTCATCTCACCCCCATGTATTTCCGTACAATGTCTAGACAATCCATGGTGAAGCAATCCTTTTTTAATATTATACAATGTGAATTTAACCGTTTGTGTAACTCCTGAGAAGTTCTATCCACATACTGTTTGTTGCATATACATTGGATAAGGTATATGACATAATCAGTCTGGCAAGTTAGTCTGAATGCAATCTTGTATTCTTTTTGATCATCGTTTTGAGCATGAAAGGTGGTGACTTTATGGCCTATTATTTGACAGCATTTACAACCCCTTTTATGACATTTATAGGAGCCTTTCTTTCCAGATATAGTCTCCACAATATTATTTTTTGGGTGGAGAGATCTCAAGACACTAGGGGCCAATACATTTTTTATAGTTGGAGCTCTCCTATAGGTGACTATAGGTTTAGGGGGCACCACTTTATTTAATATGGGATCATTTAGAACAATCTTCCAATGTTTTTGTAGGATGTCTCGTATATGATGGTGTTGTACTAAAAACATGGTTATAAAGCTGACCTCATTCTTAATTTCCATGTTCCTCTTGTTATTGTATTCAATAAGGTCATTCTGGGTCATTCCCTTGGCAGATTGATAGGCACGTTTTACCAAGTTGAAGGATATTTTTTCTCATTAAATCTTCCCTGCAAAATTTTGCTTTGCTCTCTATAATCACGAGTAGAGGTACAGTTTCTCCTGATGCGTAAATATTGATTCTTGGGAATGTTACGTAGCCATGGCTTATAATGCCCACTGTGATAGTGCACATAGCCATTGACATCTATTTTCTTAAAGACATTTTTTGTATTAATTTTTCCAGCTTCATCAATATAGATATTTAGATCAAGGAAGTTCAATGATCTTTCTTCTATAGTAGGAAGTAACTCAATACCCCAAGAGTTATTCAGTATAGAGTCCAAAAACTCATCAACTGTCCAGTCCCTATTATCATAAATAATAATTATGTCATCTATAAAGCGACGATATATAATTAAATTCTCTCTATGTTTATTATTCAAAAAGTGCCAGGTTTCAAAGACTGCCATAAATAAGTTTGCATACGTTGGGGCCACCCTCGACCCCATAGCAGTTCCCCTTATCTGCTGGTATATGACATTATCAAATTTAAGAAAATTGTTCTCTAAAATGAATCTCATACTTTGTATCAAAAAGTTTTTTTGGGGGGAGGGAGGTCAAAAACCATGTCTACATATAGCTGAAAGCATTGTATACCAATGTCGTGCTGGATATTGGAATAAAGGCCAGTAACATCTAAACTGATAAAAATATAGTTAGTCTTCCACTCAATCTTATGTAACAATTGGATAAGATGTACAGAATCCCTAAGAAATGATCCCAAATTCTTAACGACTGGATTCATAAAAGTATCCACATAGGCTGCTAAATTGGCAGTGAGCGAGTTAATTCCCGCTATGATGGGGCGTCCAGGTGGATCAAAAATCTGTTTATGGATCTTTGGTAAATGATAAAACGTTGCCAGTTGGGGGTCTTTAATTCTTAAATAACATTTCTCATTTTTATTTAGAATCCCCAATTTCTCTGCCGTGTCCAATAATGTCCCATATTTAACGATGGAGTCTCTATATTCATTTAAATTCGAAATTCTGTATGTAGCTCTATCCGAAAGGATTCTATCTGCTTCTTTAAGATAGATCTCTCGATCTTGCAGAACAATCCCCCCACCCTTATCTGCTGCTCTAATTATTAGGTCACTGTCATTTCTCAGTGACAGCAACCCTTTTTGTTCTTGCTTTGTCAGATTTTTAACCCTATTCTTATTTAGGGTCAGGGATTCGAAATCTTTTAGAACTAGGTCAGTAAGGGTCTTCAGATGGTGGCCTTTATTCTGTATCGGATAAAAGTTTGATACACCTCTCAAACTTGTATGAATGATACCATTCTCATTTCCTATGGGATTCAAATTATTATTACCATTTATTACGAAATGACGTTTTAATGTTAGTTTTCTAATAAACCTTTGTAGATCCATAAATAATTCCACGTCTTTGGAGACATTCTCAGGGCAGAATGAGAGTCCCCTATTCAATAGTGCTACCTCATTCTCTGTTATTTTATGTTTGGAAAGATTGAATATGTTTCCCCTCCTCTCTAAAGTATTTCCCTTCCCATCTGTGGTGATAATGCTGGGGGGGTACACTTATTGGTGACCGGGTTATTGTCTTGCAATTTTTAGTCTTTTTCTTTCCACATGTTCCTCTTCTCTGTCTTTTCTTTTTCGTGGTATTTTTGTAAAATACTTTGTGATGGTGTTGGAGTTTTTCACTCCTCTGGGAAAAAAACAGTCCGTAGCAGATTCAGAATTTGACCCATCATGAACCAGATTTACACTCAGGTTTACATTTTTTCTATTTCCACACATATTAGGTTTCGTGGGTAACTTTATCGTTGGCCCAGGAACCTCTATATCAATGAGATTAGGTTCTTTGTTAGTTATTGGTAATAAGGGGATAGGAATGGTTCCTTCTCCCTCTTCATTATCAACTACTGGAAGATCTATAATATTATTGGTCATCAACACTGAATCTCTCTCAGCCATTGATACCAATAAATCCAAGGGACTAGTTTGACAAGGAGTATTTAAGTCCAAAAGACAATCCTTTCTAATGTTCTCCATCTGTAATTTTACCTGTTCTAAAAAACTCACAGGTGCACTTTGAGCTGGTATATTTCTATTTGGGGGTGAGGGAAGCTCACCGCTTCCAGAAGTCTCCCCTTCCCCTGACTTATTCTCAGCTCTCTCTTCCTCCATGACTGCATTTTTAGACTTCTTCCTTCCTTTCTTTTTAGTTGTTTTTTTCCTTATATTAGGCTCACTGACGGGTGGGTGTGACCACAACCTGATCTGGATCCGGGGTGGGGATCTCCATCGGATCAGGAGCTGGTATAGTGGCCACCTCCTCAGTGAGCACTTGAGTGGGATGCGCCTCTTTGGCAGGGGAATTTTTAGGCGCAGTCAATTCCTCCTTTGTTTTTCTGGAGGTTTTCATGTCCTCCCTATCCCTCTGCAGTTTCTTAGATTTTTTTGCTATAATCTCCTGCTCTAACCTCAAAATTCTACTAGCAATATCAGAATTGAGTCTATTGAACTCAGGATGATTACTGAAATTCAACAACTCCTCAGATACAGCAGTAATCCTATCCACGAAAACATCAACCAATCTTATTCTCTTCTGAAAAAGCCACCCCAATAAATTAAACATACATTCTTTCAAAATACAGTCCCATTCATCAGTAAATTTAACATCGTGTGGAAATGGCGATGTTCGTTCCACTCTTAGTCCCCTCGGACATAATTTCTCGTCCATATATATGGACAGAAAACGTGCATCCAACTGATAATGAACTTCATCCTTCACTGGAGGTCAGCGCGGTGGATCTATGAAACCCAGCACTTTCTGTTAACCCTTTGACCATGTGCATGGCATTATGAAGTCTGAAGACTACCAACAAATTTTGCAGCATAATATAGGGCCCAGTGTGAGAAAGCTAGGTCTCCCTCAGAGGTCATGGGTCTTCCAGCAGGACAATGACCCAAAACACACTTCAAAAAGCACTAGAAAATGGTTTGAAGAAAGCACTGGAGACTTCTAAGGTGGCCAGCAATGAGTCCAGACCTGAATCCCATAGAACATCTGTGGAGAGATCTAAAAATGGCAGTTTGGAGAAGGCACCCTTCAAATATCAGGGACCTGGAGCAGTTTGCTAAAGAAGAATGGCCTAAAATTCCAGCAGAGCATTGTAAAAAACTCATTGATGGTTACCGGAAGCGGTTGATCGCAGTTATTTTGGCTAAAGGTTGTGCAACCAAGTATTAGTCTGAGGCTGCCAATACTTTTGTCCGGCCCATTTTTGGAGTTTTGTGTGAAATTATCAATGTTTTGCTTTTTGCTTCATTCTCTTTTGTGTTTTTTCATTTAAGACAAATTAAATGAAGATAATAATACCAAAGAATTTGTGATTGCAATCATTTTCAGGAAGAAACTGAGTATTATCTGACAGAATTGCAAGGGTGTCAATACTTTTGGCCAACACTGTATATCTGGTAAAAAGTGAATTCACTTTGGTAAGAAAGCTAGTCGGAATAAATATAGGTAGCATCTGAAAAAGATAATTAAATTTGGGTAAAATTAGGCTTTTCAGCATATTCTTTCTCCCCATCCATGAGAGATATGTGTCTCTCCAATTTTGAATAAGATAAGATAAGATAAGATAAACTTTATTGATCCTGAAGGAAATTACAGTATTACAGCAGCAGAACAAAGATCAAGAACATTACACACTTTACAAAATAAGTCTATATGGACAGCAGATACGGGTAGACTGGTACAAGTACCTCACCTATTCCCCCCAAACTCTTAGAACTTCACTTAGTCTTGGGATGCTTTACACTTATACATTTGTTAAACATCCCCACAGCTGTCGGAACAAACGGTTTTCTGTATCTTTCCTTTTTACACATTAGTTGGATTAGACGCTTGCTGAATGTGCTCTTCTGCTTCGCAAACAGTTCAGAGAGCGGGTGTGTATTGTTGCTCATTATAGCCTTGCATTTCTTATTAATTCTATCCTCTAATACCTCCTCGAAAGTCCTAAGCTGTAGACCCACCGCCACACTAGCCTTCTTGATAAGTTTATTCAGCTTATTAGCGTCAGCTGTGCGCACACTACTACCCCAGCATGTTATTGCAGCAAAGATTGCACTCGCCACAATAGATTGGTAGAACATTTCAAGCATTTTGCTACACACATTAAACGACCTTAACTTCCTTAGGAAGTAAAGTCTACTCATCCCTTTCTTGCAAACCTTCTCTATATGGCACCTCCAATCAAGCTTGCTGTCCAGGTGAACCCCCAAATATTTGAAATTCTCCACCATCTCCACATCCTGACCATCAATAGTGATAGGTAAGCAATAGTGTTGAGCGAGTACTAAAATGCTCGGGTGCTCGAAGCTCGGGCCGAGCATCCCGAGATACTCGTGTACTCGGCCCGAGTACCGAGCCCAATATTATCCTATGGGAGACCCGAGTATTTTTATGAAATGACTGCCGGCAGCATGTAGAAACCCTAAAAATGTCACAAAAGTCTCAGAAGAGTGCTCAAATGACATGGCAACACCATGGGGAAGACCCCTGGAAGCATTTCTCACTCAAAAGTCACAGCTGTGAACAATCTTGTCCGAGTTTCACGCCAATTTTACGGAGTCACCAGAAAACCTTCCAAAATGACACCAAAATGAATATTTAGGGTGGAAATGTTAAGGGCACATACCCAATAGTGAGATACAGCTGGTGTATGTTACTTTTTGTGATTACATGAAAGATTTTACGTGAAAACATTGTGCGGCACTCCGATGACCCTGAGAAGAGACGTACATGAAGCCCTGTCTTGACATAATGTGCCCATTTTGAGGAACTGGGTCTATTGTAGTATTTTCCTTTGCCAGGGCAGTCTAAAATTGGGAGGTTCACCAATGCCCCTGGATAGAGACGTGCATGAGGGCCTGTAAACCTGAAGTGGGTGTATTGTAGTATAGCCCTTTGGCAGGGCAGCCAAAAATTGGGAGGCTCCACAATGACCCATGCATACAAACATGCATGAGGGCCTGTAAACCTGAGGTGCTCATTGTAAGGAAGTGGGTGTATTGTAGTATAGCCTTTTGACAGGGCAGCCAAAAATTGGGAAGCTCCACATTGTCCCTGGATAGAGACGTGCAGGAGGGCCTCAAAACATTTTTCCCATTGAAAAGGAGCGGGTATCCTGTCGTTGTAATGCCCATTCTAAAAGAATGGGCGTAAAAATTTACCACTGGGGGTATACCTGAAACAACAGCCTAACTATTGTAACGATCATCATGGTGGCACATGAGGAGAAGGAGGAGCAGTCCAGCGATTAGCCAAGTAAGAGGAAGACGACGTGGTGGATGATCCAGTAGCTGACCCAACCTGGCAGGAGGATATGCAGAGCAAGGACAGCAGTGCACAGGGGGAGGGAGGCATAGCATCCCAACAGGCAGTATGAAGCAGGGTCGGGTCCGCAGGCAGAAGGCAGGCAACCGTTCCTCAGAACAACAACACGACACAAGGTGCCTGTGCAAATGTTAGGTCTTCCAGAGTCTGGCAGTTTTTTAAGTTGGCTCCAGATGACTCTAAAAAGGCCATTTGCAACACCTGCCATGCCAGCATCAGCAGGGGTACGAAAACTAGCAGCCTGACCACCACCAGCATGATCAGGCACATGTCAGCCAAGCACCCGACTTTGTGGGAAGTACAACAGAGTCGAGGAGCGGTGCTTGCTGATGTCACTGCTACTTCGTCATGTGTTGTGCGTGCGAGCCAATCCCCTGTACATGCTGGCCGAGAACAAGCCTCCCTCCCTGCACCTGAAGTTGCCCACGCACAAATAACACCACCATCAAGCACGTCCTTGTCCCAGCGCAGCGTTCAATTATCCATTCAGCAAACCTTTGAACGCAGGCGCAAATACGCTGCCATCGCCCCACATGCCACAGTCTTGAATTCTCACATTTCGTGACTCATAGCGCTAGAAATGTTGCCTTTCCGGCTGGTGGAGACGGAAGCATTCCGCGACCTGATGGCGGCTGCTGTCCCACGTTACTCGGTCCCCAGCCGCCACTATTTCTCCAGATGTGCCGTCCCCGCATTGCATAACCACGTGTCCAACAGCATCACACGTGCCCTGAACAACGCTGTTTCAGCCAAAGTCCACCTAACCACAGACACGTGGACAAGTGCTTGTGGGCAAGGCCGCTACATCTCCTTGACAAAACACTGGGTTAATATTGTGGAGCCTGGGACCCAGTCTGAGCGAGGGACGGAACACGTCCTTCCCACACCAAGGATAGCAGGCCATACCTCTGTCAGGGTTGCACCGACACTCTACAGCTCTGGAATGTCATGCTCTTCAGCCTCCTCCTCCTCCTGCGCATCCTCATCCACTGTACCCTCCACACCAGTCCCAAGCTGGAAGCACTGCAGCACTGCCTCTGCGAAGCGGCAACAGGCTGTGCTGAAGCTAGTCTGCATAGGTGACAAACCCCACAATGCAGAAGAGGTGTGGACAGCTCTGAAACAGCAGGCAGATCACTGGCTCACACCTCTGAACCTAAAGCCAGGAAAGGTTGTGTGTGACAACGGCCGGAACCTGGTGCCAGCTTTGAGGCGAGGCCAGCTGAAGCATGTTCCATGCGTGGGCCATGTGCTCAACCTGGTGGTTCAGAGGTTTCTAAAGTCATACCCAGAGCTGTCTGAACTGCTGGTAAAAGTTCGCCGTCTGTCTGCATATTTTTGCAAGTCACCTGCTGCTTCAGCCGGCCTTGCCGGCTTTCAGCGCCGTTTGCGTCTTCCGGCCCACAGACTGGTGTGTGATGTCCCCACGCGTTGGAATTCAACTCTGCACATGTTGGTCAGGATATGTGAGCAGAAGAGGGCAGTTGTTGACTACCTGCATCACCTAAGCCGTCGGGAAATGGGTCAAACTCCACACATAACACCTGAGGAGTGGAGATGGATGTCTGACCTATGTACCGTCCTCCAAAACTTTGAGGACTCCACCAAGATGGTGAGCGGCGATGACGCCATTATTAGCGTCACCATACCACTACTCTGCCTTCTAAAACGGTCTCTGCTGAAAAACAAAGAGGATGCATTGCATGCCGAGCGCGATGACTTGGAGCAAGAAACAGTAGTGGGTGTGGGTGAAAACACACAGCCCAGCCTCATCTCATCACAACGTGCAGTGGAGGACTATGACGAGGAGGAGCAGGATGAAGACATGGAGCAACTCTCTGGCCAAATTGAGGATATGACATGCACACCAGTCATACCCTCGATTCAGCATGGCTGGCCAGAGGACAGGGGAGATGAGGAGGAGGGGAGGAGGACAGCATGTTCAGTCATCGTGTTGGTCTGGATACTGAAGTGATGGCTGTTAAGAGTCTGGCGCACATGGCTGACTTTATGGTAAGCTGCCTGGCTCGTGACCCTCACGTTCAGAACATCTTGGCCGACAATCAGTACTGGTTGCCAACACTGTTAGACCCACGCTACAAGGAGAACTTTATGTCTCTCATTCCTGAGGCGGAGAGGTCAGCCAAAATGCAGCAATTCCAGAAGGCCATAGTCACGGAAGTAGGCAAATCATTCCCCTCACAAAACGCTAGCGGCATAGGTCAGGAATCGGTGGACAACCAAGGCGTACGGCCGAGAGTGGCACAAGTCCAATCCGCCAGAGGTAGGGGAACAGTCTTTATGATGTGGTACAGTTTGCTCAGCCCCTCACATACCACAGCCCCTGAGGTGCGGGGTAGTGCCACAAGAAATGCTAAGTTTGGCCAGATGCTGAAGGCGTACCTTGCAGATCGAACAACTGTACTGCGAGATTCCTCTGTGCTTTACAATTATTGGGTCTCCAAGCTGGACACGTGGCATGAATTGGCTCTCTACGCCTTGGAAGTCCTGGCCTGCCCTGCCGCTAGCGTTTTGTCAGAGCGTGTTTTCAGTGCCACAGGTGGAATCATTACTGATAAGCGCACCCGCCTGTCAACTGAAAATGCTGACAGGCTGACTCTGATCAAGATGAACAAGGGTTGGATTGGGCCAGACTTCACCACACCACCAACAAATGACAACTGAATTTAAATTTTGTTATGGGAATTTGCCATGTACCTCCACTCACCCATGGGTACACACTTCTGGACTTCCGAGTGTCCAAATGTGGGATCAGTAATGTCCGTGGACGTGTACTCAGCCTGGTGGTAGGAAGGAGAATCAGGTTGGGAAATGTGCGGTGCAGTATCACGGCTACTGACACTTGACCGTGTGGAAGACAGGGTGTTTGTGGAGGTGCCAATCTGACTTGAAGCATTATCCGCTATCCAAGTAACAACCTGTTGACACTGGTGTTGGTTCAAGAGCGGTGTACTGCAGCGGGCCCCAAGAATTTGGGACAGGACGTGTGAGCGAGTAGATGTGCCCCTTTGTTGTTGCGAAATTAGTGCTTGCACAAGACCTCGGCCTCTGCCTGCACCACCATCACGTTCACTTCTTTGTTCCTTGCCAACGCCCTTGCGCATTTTGCTTGTATACAGCGACAACAGTCTGGTGACTGTAATGGTCACAGGAGAGTAGGATTTTAGTCCCTAACCGGTATCAAGGTAGTAAGTACAACAGTCTGGTGACTGTTCAGATCACAGGAGATTAGGATTTTAGTCCCTAACCTGTATCAAGGTAGTAAGTACAACAGTCTGGTGACTGTAATGGTCACAGGAGATTAGGATTTTAGTCCCTAACCTGTATTAAGGTAGTAAGTACAACAGTCTGGTGACTGTAATGGTCACAGAAGAGTAGGATTTTAGTCCCTAACCTGTATCAAGGTAGTAAGTACAACAGTCTGGTGACTGTTCAGATCACAGGAGATTAGAATTTTAGTCCCTAACCTGTATCAAGGTAGTAAGTACAACAGTCTGGTGACTGTAATGGTCACAGGAGAGTAGGATTTTAGTCCCTAACCTGTATCAAGGTAGTAAGTACAACAGTCTGGTGACTGTTCAGATCACAGGAGATTAGGGTTTTAGTCCCTAACCTGTATCAAGGTAGTAAGTACAACAGTCTGGTGACTGTAATGGTCACAGGAGAGTAGGATTTTAGTCCCTAACCTGTATCAAGGTAGTAAGTACAACAGTCTGGTGACTGTAATGGTCACAGGAGAGTAGGATTTTAGTCCCTAACCTGTATCAAGGTAGTATTTACAACAGTCTGGTGACTGTTATGGTCACAGGAGAGAAGGATTTTAGTCCCTAACCTGTATCAAGCTAGTAAATACAACAGTCTGGTGACTGTTATGGTCACAGAAAAGCTTGGATTCCGATCTGTATCACCCTGCCTATAACCTCTTAGATTAGTCCTGAGAAGGACTGTTGTGGTCAGCAGCAGTTTGCAGCCCTACTCCGGATCTACCTATGAGGGCCGCAAATCTGTCCCTAAGCAGCAGCAGACACTCTCCCTACACTCACTGTCTGGATGGCTGTGTGCAGAGCACAGCGCGGCCGGGTCTTATAAAGGCTCGGTCACGCTGTGCAGGCCGGCCAATCACTGCAATGCCACAACTAACAGGGCTGTGGCATTGCAGTGGTCTGCCAGCCAATCCCTGCATGTGGGCTGAAAATCAGCTGTGTATAATGTAAAAAGGAATGGCGACAGCTCCGTTCCCTGAGGGGCTCCAACACTGCTCCGAACACTATCTGATACGGCCGCCCCCAACCTTACGAACTGTGGCCTGTCCGACAGGTAATTAATGATCCAATTCACTAATCCCTCATCAACCGCCATTTCAACCAGCTTTTTACGTAATAATAGTGGCTGTAAGGTATTGAATGCACTGGAGAAATCGAAGAACATGGCACGTACAGTGGTTCCATCATTGTCCAAAAAGGAATGTACTGTTTGTAGCAGATACGCTACAGCATCGTCCACCCCCAGACTCTGCCGATACGCAAACTGAAGGGGGTCCATAAAAGCAGACACCCTCGGCAGGGGTGAACCTAGCCTCTCTGCTGCCTGAGGCAAACTTTAAAACGGCGCCCCCCACCCCCCACCCAAAGCACAAGGACGTCAGCACCATCACACGCACATGCAAGAATCACCAATCAGCGCGCCGCTCCTGTTGCTATAGCGGCGGACGCTTACACCCAAACGTCATGTCCGGCCACGCATCATCAGCGGCGTCATGGATAGGTGTGCCAGTGGGTCAGCTGACCCACAGCACACTCTCCATGGAGACGCCAAGCCGATGAGCGGGACGGCGCCATTGGGGAAGCGCCCGCTCAGCAGCAAGAGCTAAACGGATCAGATGTAATTCACAATGATTCAGAGAATCAGATGTATTAGCTCAGTACATATGAAAACACAGCATCCAATGATAAACAACCGGACATTGGATCAAACGGGGGATAATATCCACTTCATCAAAAGGCACACATATGAGTCAATTAATACACTGGTACATAGATTGAATGCTGAATGCACATACACGTATCAATATATGGAGAACCAATCTCGGCTACTTCTCCTCAGATTTACATCAATATATACATATATTGCATACAGCATAATCTAGGCCCCCCATATAGGCAATCAATAAGAGACTATATATGCTGATTACATATATACATAGATGCACCACATACAGATAATTACAATGCATATATAACCAGAGAGTACATAATCGTAACAGTGGTGCGCATATTTATATTGAATATTATACATTAAGAACGCCTGAATCAAATATCCATATCTTGGAGGAGGGGGAGGAAGGGTGGATGGGGGTAGGGAGGGGGGAGGGGGTGGTTTGTGGTGGGGGTAGGTTGGGAGGGGTTTGGGGGAGGGGGGGGGAGGAAGAAAGGGAGAAGGGAGGAAGGGGAGTGGGGGAAGGGAGAGGAAAGGAGGGGGGGGGGAGGGGGGAAAATATAGCATTTATAGTGCACAATGTCGAGACATCCATGATAACACATACCAAATAATACGTCTCTTACTGTCTCATATATCATCGTGCACCAGATGTCATTAAAGTGAACCCCCTCTTATAGCACCACATATATTACAAGAGTAAATACACCTGCGAATAGTCGAATGCACCCATATATACGCACTGAAGTTAATCAATTACATACACTCAATACAGAAGATACTAAGCATCATCCATATGTCATATGCAAAATACAATCAATCACATATAAATAGTTCCATCATATGTCTCCTATGACGCCGTTCAAAGTAGTTCCTTCTTCATAATGTACAATCGCTGAATCATCGGATGCATTGTGTCATCATATCAATATCAAAAAAATGGCCTGAATGTCTCAATGCTAGAATAAAGGTAAAGATAAAAACAATGAGTATGTGATTAAAAACAAAACAAAAACAAACCACATATACCCCTATATCAATTCCAGACTTCACAAATAGGGTACATAACTAATGGTCTCATTAAGGCCTGCTGGTTGAACTGTTTTCAATGTCCAAATCCAACGCGTTTCCAGTTGGGCTAGTTTAACTGTGGCTTTTCCACCCCGTATGCCCAAATCAACCATCTCAATGCCACGTACCATGAATTCCTTCCCATTACAGCGGTGGTACTTCTTAAAATGCCTAGGGATGGTCTTTAACAAAGTCTCGTCCTCAATATCTTTGGCTGCCTCGATACCCAGTATGTGTTCCCTTACTCGTATTTTTAATTGACGTTAGTCAACCCTATATAAATCTTTTTACAGGGGCATACACTGTAGTAAACAACCCATTTGAATTCACAAGTAATACGTTGTTTAATCACAAACGTATTGAATCCAGTAGAATCAACAAAGGAGTTACTACGCTCTATGTTGGGACAAGCCACACACTTGCCAGAGGGGAAGCAGCCAATTGAGGGTGGGAATTTGTCCAAGAATGTCCCTTTACCATAGCCGTCATAGTGGCTTCTAATGAGATGGTCTTTCAAATTTTTACCACGTCTGATAGCCATCCGTGGTTGAGCTGGTAGAATTTTAGCCAAAGTCGGATCCGCCTGTAGAATGTGCCAAGATCTTTCTAGGGCTTTTCGTACCTTCGCATATCCACTATTGTAACCAGTGATAAATCTAACTGGATTGATAGATTCATGACTCATACGTGAATATAGCAACTGGTTGCGTGATGAATGCTTTGCCCTATTATATGCCTTCTTTATCATCCTTTTGCTATATCCACGCTCAATGAATCTACCCTTAAGATCCGTGGCCTTTCTCTCAAAGTCTTCCGTCCGAGAACACATCCTTCTCAACCGGAGAAACTGACCCGTAGGTACACATCCTATCATGTACTTGGGATGCGCTGATGTGGCATGTAGTAAACTATTAGTGGAGATAGGTTTACGGTATAATGAGGTCTGTAATATGCCATTACCATCACACTTAATAGATACATCTAGAAAATCTACCCTTGTACTTGAGTAGGAATAGTCAAATGTATATTATTATTATTGGAGTTCAATCCCTTCATAAATGGTGCAAGTTCTCTCACTTCATCCTGCCATATAAAGAAAACATCATCTATATATCGCGTCCAAAAAGGGACGCGATCGGCAGAGATGCCACCATCAGTCAAAAAGAGGTCCCTCTCCCACAGCCCCAGGAACAGATTTGCATAGGCCGGTGCAAGTGATGCACCCATAGCCGTTCCCTGGAGCTGCAGGTAGAAGGACCCCTTAAAAGTAAAAAAATTATGGGTTAATGAGAACTCCAATAAACATAAGACAAATTCCACCAAGTCCAATGGTAGGTGTGATCTACAAAGAAAAAACCTAGCTGCCCGTAATCCATCAGCGTGTTTAATGTTGGTGTATAGGGATTCTACATCCCCACACACCATTACTGCACCCCCACTTAGAGAGACTCCATCAATTTTCTTTAGAAAGTCCATGGTATCCCTCGTATATGATGGCAGTGATTCAACAAGGGGCTGGAGCATCGAATCCACCCATCTATTTATATTCTCCAGAAAGTTGTTATTTTCAGATATGATCGGTCTCCCGGGTGGAACCGTCTGGCATTTGTGAATTTTTGGTAGCAAATACAATGTAGATACTGACGGTTCCACAATACGTAGTGCCGAAGCCAGCTGACTGGTGACAACACCCCCATCTACTGCCACATCCAGTATCTTATCCAGTTCATCAATGTATTTGGAAAGAGGATTGAAGGTCAATTTCTTAATACTACCTGTATCAAGGTAGTAAGTACAACAGTCTGGTGACTGTAATGGTCACAGGAGAGTAGGATTTTAGTCCTAACCTCTATCAAGGTAGTAAGTACAACAGTCTGGTGACTGTAATGGTCACAGGAGATTAGGATTTTAGTCCCTAACCTATATTAAGGTAGTAAGTACAACAGTCTGGTGACTGTAATGGTCACAGGAGAGTAGGATTTTAGTCCCTAACCTGTATCAAGGTAGTATGTACAACAGTCTGGTGACTGTTATGGTCACAGGAGAGAAGGATTTTAGTCCCTAACCTGTATCAAGCTAGTAAATACAACAGTCTGGTGACTGTTATGGTCACAGAAAAGCTTGGATTCCGATCTGTATCACCCTGCCTATAACCTCTTAGATTAGTCCTGAGAAGGACTGTTGTGGTCAGCAGCAGTTTGCAGCCCTGCTCCGGATCTACCTATGAGGGCCGCAAATCTGTCCCTAAGCAGCAGCAGACACTCTCCCTACACTCACTGTCTGGATGGCTGTGTGCAGAGCACAGCGCGGCCGGGTCTTATAAAGGCTCGGTCACGCTGTGCAGGCCGGCCAATCACTGCAATGCCACAACTAACAGGGCTGTGGCATTGCAGTGGTCTGCCAGCCAATCCCTGCATGTGGGCTGGCTCTCAAAAGAGCGCCAACATGCAGGGATGAGGACCACGAGCACAGCACGAGTATCGCGAGATTACTCGGTGCTCGCCGAGTAGCCCGAGTACAGTGATACTGTGCGAGTACCGAGCAGCGCAGAGCATACTCGCTCATCACTAGTAAGCAATCCTTCATGCACCTTCCATAACTCAACACCAACTCCCTGGTTTTCTTTACGTTGAGTTCTAAATGGTTAGCCTGGCACCAGTCAACAAAGTCCAAAACCACCCTTCTGTATTCCTCCTCCCCCCGGCCTCTCTCAATACCTCCGACTATCACTGAGTCATCAGAGTACTTCTGAAGGTGACAAAGGTCTGATTTATACTGAAAATCAGCTGTGTATAATGTAAAAAGGAATGGCGACAGCTCCGTTCCCTGAGGGGCTCCAACACTGCTCCGAACACTATCTGATACGGCCGCCCCCAACCTTACGAACTGTGGCCTGTCCGACAGGTAATCAATGATCCAATTCACTAATCCCTCATCAACCGCCATTTCAACCAGCTTTTTACGTAATAATAGTGGCTGTAAGGTATTGAATGCACTGGAGAAATCGAAGAACATGGCACACACAGTGGTTCCATCATTGTCCAAAAAGGAATGTACTGTTTGTAGCAGATACGCTACAGCATCGTCCACCCCCAGATTCTGCCGATACGCAAACTGAAGGGGGTCCATAAAAGCAGACACCCTCGGCAGGGGTGAACCTAGCCTCTCTGCTGCCTGAGGCAAACTTTAAAACGGCGCCCTTTTTGCCCCACCCAAAGCACAAGGACGTCAGCACCATCACACGCACATGCAAGAATCACATAGAAGAATCCACAATAAGGATTAATGGCAGTGGCAGCTTGGCACAAGCTACAGTCACACGATGGTAGCTGCAGCCTTATAGCACAGGAGGCAGCACTGATTGCCACCTATTACACAGGTCAACAAAAAAAAATTTTTTTTCTGGTGCCCAAAATATTTTAATGAATTTGGGGTATTTTTGGGGTGCTGATTCTGAATATGCAATCAGTTTTGCCAGATTGGCTCAAGTTTTTGAGATTTTTGGTATCTTATTTATAGCACTTGTTCATAAATGCGACGCATCATCTCATTAATTTCTTTGGATTAGTACTTGAACTGAGCAGTTCTCAATATAGTTTTGTGTTAATTAGTGTTCTAAAAGTTTGTTCATAGCTTGATTTTTGCACTAACTTTATGTTTGTTGTCTGTTGTCCAGTGAAAAGCATGAACTCATCAAGAAGAAGTTGTCTTAACGATCCAGACTCATTCTGTTACATTTGTGGTGAATATACACTGACAAAACATAGAAGAAACTTAACAGACTTCGTTAAAAAAAGTAGCAAAAAACGTCTTTTTTTTAACACATTTTACGAAAAATCTCAAAAACTTGAGCCAATCTGGCAAAACTGATGACATATTCAGAATCAGCACCCCAAAGTTACCCTAAATTCAATGAAATATCTTTGGCACCAAAAATGCTGTTGACCAGTGTTATCTATGACACACACCTACAAAACTCTGGGCAGCTCCAATGTGATCACTGCCTGGCACTGACTAGTCAGACAAGTCACCAGGCGGCACCGGCCACACATACAACGACCTGCAGTCTGAGCATCAACAAGCCGCCACTGCACTAAGCTGGGAAAATGGCGCGTCTTCCCCAACAGACCACGCCTCCTCACGAAACACTTAGCCAATCACAAGCGCCGCACACAGGGCTGTTTGGAGCTAATACCCTGTTTCCCTGAAAATAAGACACCATCTTACATTAATTTTTGCCCCCAAAGAAGCGCGATGTCTTATTTTCAGGGGACGTCTTATCTCCATGAAGAATTCACATTTATTGAACAAAAAAAAATGAACATTTATTACATACTGTACAATAATTGTCATCACAGACCAGCATAACCAAACTGTGTCATCCATCATCCATCTGCAGCCCCTATCATCCCCAACGTCGCCCTCAGGCCTCCATCATCCCCAATGTCCCCCTGCAGCCTCCATCATCCATCTGCAGCCCCATCATCCCCCAATGTCCCCCTACAGCCTACATCATCCTTCTGCAGCCTTCATCATCACCCAATGTCCCCCTGCTGCCCACATCATCCTTCTGCAGCCCCCATCATCTCCCAATATCCAAATCATCCATCTGCAGCCCCCATCATCCCCCAATATCCCCCTGCAGCCTCCATCATCACCCAATGTCCCCCTGAAGCCTCCATCATCACCCAATGTCCCCCTGCTGCCCACATCATCCTTCTGCAGCCCCCATCATCTCCCAATATCCAAATCATCCATCTGCAGCCCCCATCATCCCCCAATATCCCCCTGTAGCCTCCATCAGCCTTCTGCAGCCTCCATCATACCCCAATATCTGCCTGCAGCTCCTATCATCCTTCTGCAGTCCCCATCATCCCCCTATGTCCCCATCATTCTTCTGCAGCCTCCATCATCCCCCAATGTCCCCTGCAGCCCCCATCATCCATCTGCTGCACCCAACATCCCCCAATGTCCCCCTGCAGCCCACATCATCCATCTGCCACACCCATCATTCCCCAATGTGGGAGCAGGAAGGAGGACAAGTGCCGATCAACCGGCTGGAGAATTGATCTTTCATTGCCCCCATAAAGTATGATGCCACCAAAAGTGTCCCCCAAACATTATGATTCCCCCACAATGAATTTTTCCACAGTACCCTCCACACATACCATACAGTACCCCTCAACTACCCTGGCACAGTATGATCCCCAACTGTGCCCCCCTCACAGCCCTCCATATAGTATATTGGTCCGTAAACCTCTTCACACTGTATAATAGACCCCAACACAGCCCTCAAATAGCCCCTCATAAAGTATAAAGGCCCCATCATAGCCCTGCAAGTATTATCCTGCCCCCACAGAGCTCTCCAAATATTGTAATGACTTCCATATATTATAATTGGCTCCATATATTATAATACACGCACCCCCATAGCCCTCCATATAATATAATGCAGCCCCATAGACTATGCACCCTATAATTTTCCATATATTATAATGCACCCCATAGTCCTCCATATATTACAATGCACATAAACCTACAAATATTATAAAGCATCGCCATAGCCCTCCATAAAATATAATCCACCATGCATAGTCCTCCAAATACTATAATGCATCCCCCATAGTCCTCCATATAGAATAATGCACCCCAGAATAATGTACCCCATAGCCAACCATATACCATACAGCACCCCCATGTACAACATAGCGCCCCATATAAAGCACCGCCCATATACAGCACAGGAGCCCCATATACAGCACCCCCATAAACAGTACAGTACCCCCATTTAAAGCACCCCAATATACAGCACAGCCGCCCCATAAACAGAACAACACCCCCATATACAGCACCCCGATATAAGCACAGCACCCCCATATACGGCACAGCACCCCCATATATGGCACAGAACCCCCATATACAGCTCAGCAACCCCATATACAGCACAGCACCCCAGCCCCACATACAGCAGAGCCCCCTGATATACAGCAGAGCCCCCAATATACAGCAAACCCCCCATATACAGCAGAGCTCCCCCATATACAGTACCCCAGCCCTATATACAGCAGAGCTCCCCCATATACAGTACCCCAGCCCTATATGCAGCAGAGCTCCCCCATATACAGCACCCCAGCCACATATACAGCAGAGCCCCCCCATATACAGTACCCCAGCCCCATATACAGCAAAGCTCCCCCAAATACAGCACCCCAGCCACATATACAGCAGAGCTCCCCATATACAGTACCCCAGCCCTATATATAGCAGAGCCCCCATATACAGTACCCCAGCCCCATATACAGCAGAGCTCCCCCATATACAGTACCCCAGCCCCGTATGCATTACCCCAGCCCCATATACAGTACCCCAGCCCTATATACAGCAGAGCTCCCCCATATACAGTACCCCAGCCCTGTATACAGCACCCCAGCCCCATATACAGCAGAGCTCCCCCATATACAGTACCCCAGCCCCATATACAGCACCCCAGACTCATATACAGCAGAGCTGCCCATATACAGACCCCAGCCCCATATACAGCAGAGCTCCCCATATACAGCACCCAGCCCATATACAGTACCCAGCCCATATACAGCACCCCAGCCCAATACAGCAGAGCCTCCTAACAGTACCCCAGCCCCATATACAGCAACCCAGCCCCATATACAGCAGAGCTCCCCCATATACAGTACCCCAGCCCCATATACAGTATCCCAGCCCTATATACAGCAGAGCCCTCTTATATACAGTACCCAGCCCCATATACTGCAGAGCTCCCTCATATACAGTATCCCAGCCCCATATACAGTACCCCAGCCCCATATACAGCAGAGTTCCCCCATATACAGTACCCCAGCCCCATATACGGTACCCCAGCCCTATATACAGCAGAGCTCCCCCATATACAGCAGAGCCCCCCATATACAACACCTGGAGTCCGGATGAACACAGGGTCACTTGATGCAGAGGTAGAATGACTGCTGGATTGACCAATCATCACACTCCCTGGCTGGAGGGGGCGGACGCTGAGGAGTCAGAGCCAATTGCTGCTGTATTGAAAGTAAAACCAGCCAGGAGCCTTCTCCCTCCCCAGTCCTGACCGCAGCTGCTGCACAGTCACTGACAACATAGGATTACAGGAGCACCCAGCATAATGTAATCTGACCGCTATGCCGCCCCCTGTCTGCAGGGACTCATTGCCGCCTGAGCAGAGTGCTCATACTGGCTCATTGATCATGCGGCCCTGTGTGTGACTGCCCCTATTTGATTTCGCAGTGTACTAATATACACTGTGAAATCAAAATAAAAGAAAGACAAATGTGTTTAAAATAATAAAGAATGAATGCTTACTCTTCGGCGGGTGTTCGGGGAGCTACGAGCCGGTACAACCGCAGGTATCATTGGCAACTGTGATTGGCCGCTCGTGGTCATATGATATGTAACATGCTATGACGTCATATCACATGACCACGAGCGGCCAATTACAGTGGGCAATTACATCACGCATGGTCCTTGTAGGTTGATACCTGCAGCTGCGCCCGGCTCCCCGAACACCTGCTGAAGGGTAAATATTCTTTATTATTTTAAACACATTTGGATTCCTTTTATTAAGATTTTGCAGTGTATATTAATACACTGTGAAATCAAATGGGGCTTTTACACATGTCACAGAGGGAGGTACACAGGATTCTTCCTCCCCTCTGTGACATAACTCCTCCCCTGTGCCCGTAAAAAAGTGTGGAGTCTGAATGCACTGCTTCTTTTTTTGCGCGGGTGCAAAACGCTGCAGAAAGCGCCCGCGCAAAAAAGTGCAATGTGTAACTTTTTGCAGTTAAGGCAGTGAAAAGTCGACTGTTAATCAGCATCATGTTGGAACCTAGCAGTCACTTTCCATCAACAGAGCAGAGCAGAAAGAAGCTACTCTGACAATCTGACATCAGTAGAAGCCGCAGAATGACCAGCAGGAGTGGTCTGTGAATTCTCTGAGCTGGCAGAGATCAGTGGGCACAATAAGCAGGTAGTTAGCAATAGCCTGCCAGTTAACTCTTAGGGCGGCTTCATACTGCGGCACAATCCGGTCCGGGGCTGATACCTTTTTTGCCATAGCGGTTTCCCTTTAATCGTCTATATGGAACATGCAGGGGAAAATGCACAAAGAATGAGCGTGCTGCTTCTTTTTTCTGCACCTAAAAACACAAGGAAAAAAACTGAAGGTTGGCACAGTATTCAGAAATCCAACAGACTTTGCTGATTTTGGGAAAATCTTCAAATAAATGAATAAAAAAACACAGCAAAAACACTAAGTTGGCACATAGCCTATTGCTTTTAGCTTAGCAGTACACAGTAATTTTGCAGATTTTAGCAAACGGGACTGGCTGCCCTGCCTTCAAAAAAAAAACTGCTCCAAATGCTTACCCTGCTTGCATTGTATCCCACTGATTCTATAGTGACCACACCCCCTTATCTATCACTATATCGGATTCAGTCTGGCTGGTTTCAGACTGGCGTTCCCCTCCGCAGCGTTCTGCGAAGGGGAATCGCCATATGTGCGCAGCCGCGCAAGCCCCTATGTTTAGAATGGGGGCGCACAGTGCTGCACTTGACTGCGCATGACTGTGCACACCCATTCACTGCCATATGTGATTTGTACGCAGGCGGATGCCTGCGCACAAATCACACACTCTCGTCCGCACCAGGGACGCCACACGAGAGTGTGTGATTTGTGCGCAGGCATCCGCCTGCATACAAATCACATATGGCAGTGAATGGGTGCGCACGGTCATGCGCAGTCAAGCGCAGCACCGTGCGTCCCCATTCTAAACATAGGGGCTTGAGCTGGATGCGCACACATGGCGATTCCACTCCGCAGAACGCTGCGGAGGGGAACGCCAGTCTGAAACCAGCCTCTGTGTGTGTGCCAGGCTGCTGGGTAATCTTTTAACTGTTTACAGTAAGATAAGATATATTGGAGAAAAAAAAAAACAGATGCAGTGATTTTTCGCAATATACCTACTATATGTTGCCCCGTTGCAGCCCAGCCTTGAGCACATTGCCACATGATCTCGACATAATGGCACAGCACAGCCATTGAGACATTATAAAGTAATGGCGGTCAGACTCAGGTTCTTCACCTGCTTCACTGAGCAGAGTGTGCAAACTTAATCGGAACCACCTGTCACCTAGTTTATACCCTCTAACCTTTCACTACCTGTCCCTGCACCTTCCTAGCCATCCCTGTCTCACCTAATTGTGAATTATAAATGTGGGGAAAAAAAGTGTTTTACACGCTTGCTTTTGTCCCCCGTTCTGTGGCTGGTCGTAGACGGGTGGGCGGTCTTCCCTGGTCCATTTCCTCCCTTCGCTGCTGGTATCATGCCCCAGTGGGTGTGATAATTCTTCCACGAACGTGGTCCAAATTTCATATTCATGGATCCTCCTTCCGGGTATGACACATTGCTGGGCGGTTGTCATTTCCGATTCGGTGCATTGTGGGTGATTATCGGTTGCGGGACAGCTTCGGAATACGCACTGCACAAGCCCCGGAGCCGGCCAGTATAACCAAAACACTCCCTCAATGCACCGGACCAGAAATGACAACCGTCCAGCAGCGTGTCATACCCGGAAACAGAAGCCATGAATATGAAATTTGAACCACTTTCCTGAAATAATTATCACACCCACTGGGGCATGATACCAGCAGCGAGGGGGAGGAAATGGACCCGTTCCGGGTAGACCCCCATCAGCCACCCGTCTAGGAGCGCCCACAGAACGAGGGGACAAAAGTAAGTATGTAAATTGTTTTTTTTCAACAATTATAATTCACATTTAGGTCAGACAGGGATGGTTAGGGATGTGCTGGGAAGATGCAGGGACCAATAGTGATAGTTAAACTAGGTGATAGGTTTCCTTTAAAGAAAACATTCATGCTGTCCTGGGGGCCACACTCACCTGTTTCCACTAGCTACACTCACACTTAGGGCCACGTCACACGCTTCAATTTGATGAACGATATTGTTAGCGATCACGTGCACGCGCTATCGCTAACAATATCGTTCACATCGCTGGTCAGCTGTCACACAGGCAGACTCACCAGCGATGTGGACCAGCGAGAACGCTGGTATCCAAGGTACACATCGGGTTACTAGGCGCCGCGGGGCGCTTAGTAACCTGATGTTTATGGATACGAGCTCCCAGCATAGGCCATGCAGTGCTGGGAGCTCGCTGATCGCTGGTCTCCTGGTGTCACATGCAGCGATGCTGTGTCCACTGGCCGACCAACGATAGATTTGTGAACAGGTTCACAAATCTGCGATCAAACAATCAGAAGATTTTTCAATGAAATATCGCTTGGTTACATGCAGCGACGCACAAACGATATCGCTTAAGCCATTAAAAAAGCAGGTCGCTTAAGCGATATCGTTCATCAAATTGATGCGTGCGACGTGGCCCTTACTGCCACCATGTTATACACTCAGGGCCGCAATCATGTGCTGCTACTGGTCACTAAGGCTACGTTCACATTTGTGGACCCCTCCGCAGCGTTCTGCGGAGGGGATCCGCAATGTGAGCGCAGCACCGCCACCCCCAATGTTTATAATGGGAGCGCACGGTGCTGCGCTTGTCTGCGCATGACCGTGCGCACCCATTCACTGCCATGTGATTTGTACGCAGGCGGATGCCTGCGCACAAATCACACACTCTCGTGTCGCGTCCCTGGTGCGGACGAGAGTGTGTGATTTGTGCGCAGGCATCCGCCTGCGTACAAATCAGATATGGCAGTGAATGGGTGCGCATGGTCATGCGCAGTCAAGTGCAGCACCGTGCGTCCCCATTCTAAACATAGGGGCTTGCGCTGGCTGCGCACATATGGCGATTCCCCTTCGCAGAACGCTGCGGAGGGAACGCCAGTCTGAAACCAGCCAGACTGAAGCTGATATAGTGACCGTGCGCACCCATTCACTGCCACACGTGATCTGTGCGCAGGCGGATGCCTGCGCACAAATAAAACAGTCTTGTCTGCACCACGAATGCGACATGTTGCATTTCTGGTGCGGAGGAGACTGGGTGATTTGTACGCCGGCATCCGCCTGCGCACAGATCACATATGGCAGTGAATGGGTGCGCACGGTCATGCGCTGTCAAGCGCAGCACCGTGTGCTACCATCATAATGATAGGGGCTTGCGGTGCTGCAGTCACATTGCGGATCCCCTCCGCAGAATGCTGCGGAGGGGTCCGCAAATGTGAAGGTAGCCTCACACTCACTTGCCACTCTGTCTCCCCCTCACCTGCTGGCTACAGTCCTGTAGCTTACAATTACTGATGTAATGATCTCCAAGTTCTTCTCTAACAATCTGCACACAGCACTGGCTGCTCTGGGACAGGTCACAGCCAGGAGTCACTGAACACATACACAGAGCTAGAGTGACTAATGAAGTGACCAATCATCTCATACTCCCTTGCTGCAGGGAGTGGACATACAGATAGGAGACAGCGTCACAGAGCCAATTGCTGCTCTTATATTATAAAGAAAATGAAATGAAAGTGCACTGTGTACAGCCAGTCCAGGCAAGCCTCACACACTCCCAGCCCTCCTCCTCCCTAAACCCCCCTCCTCCCTCTCATCCCGATCACACACAGTCAGCTGTCATTCTTATCTTCAGAGCACACAAACATTGACTAACCGCAAACGCTGTATTGCAGGAGCAGGGGACGTCTGCACTCAGCACATTATCTGACTGACTGCAGGTCACGATGCCGCCCCTGTCTTCTGACTCATGTTGCCGCCTGATCCTTTGTACTCACACTGGCTCATGGATGGTGCGGCCCTGACCCTCGGACACAAGTAGGCAAGTACAATTCTCTCCAAGGGCTTCATTGCATGCAATGTTAAGGCCACCGGTCTATAGTCGTTATGGGAGCTCGGGAAGGTAGTCTTGGGAAAGCTCCAGTTAAACAGGTGCTGGAAGACAGTGCACAACTGATTTGCACACACTCTGAGGACACGTGGACAGATACCATCAGGCCCTGCTGCTTTACCAATGACCAGCTTACTAAACTGTTCCCTCACATCATTTTCGGAGATCAAGAAAGTCTCTAACTTCCTCCCCCCAGTTGATATTACTTGTCGCTCCCCGGCCCTCTCCCCTGTTGACATCGCACATTTGTTGTTGAATCTGTTGAAAAACTCATTCATTTCATTAGCCATGATCAACCCCACCCCCCTGATCTGACCTTGCCTTAAACCCAGTCAATAGCTTCATTCCAGCCCACACTTCTCTGGAGTTGTTGCGTGACAATTTATTTGCCAACTTAATTCTGAATTCTTCACGGGCAATCTTAATTTTCCCCTTTAAGTCTCGCTGTACAATTTTCATTTCCTCCTTGTCCTTCCTTTTAAAAGCTTTTTTTTTCCTGTTTAGTAGATGTTTCAATTCTTTTGTAATCCAGGGCTTATTGTTTGCATAACACCGAATCTCATGAATAGGTACAATATTGTCAGTACAAAAGTTGATGTAATCAGTAACTCTTCCGGTAACCTCATTAACATCATCATTAGGTTCCCTGGCACATAACACCTCCCAGTCTGTGCAATCAAAGCAGTCTTGTAACCCCTTCTCTGCTGCCGGAGAACACTTCCTTATTTGTTTAATTGTCGCTGGTTGTTTGCAGACAACTGGTTGATAGGCTGGAGACAATAGTATGAGGTTGTGGTCAGATTTCCCCAGGGGGGGCAATGCAGATGATGAGTAAGCATCCTTAACACTGGCATAGAGGAGATCCAATATATAATTGTCCTGTGTAGAACATTTGACATATTGATAGAACTTTGGTAATGAGATCTTGGCTCGATTAAAATCCCCAGAAATGACAGTCAGAGAGTTAGGGTGTTTCGTCTGGAGCCGGGCAATCACCCCAGACAGTACTTCCCCAGCTGTCTATGGATTTGCAGATGGTAGTATATACGACACCACTGAAATAACAAGAGAGAATTCTCTAGGCAGATAGTAAGGCCTGAGGCCCACTGCTAATAGTTCAATGTTTGGGCAACAATGTGTCTCCTTTACTGTTACATGCCCCTGATTACACCATCTGTTGTTAATGTACAGTATCACTCCTCCGCCCTTCTTCTTACCGCACTTCATTCTGTCCCTGTCAGCCTGAACCATTTGAAACCCTGGTACCAATACACTTGAATCTGGGACGTCCTCATGCAACCAGGTTTCTGTAAAGCACATGAGACTGCATTCCCTGAACTCCTTCTGGGTCTTACTCAGAGCCAGCAGTTCATCCGACTTGTTACCAAGTGATCGTATATTACCCATGATGATGGATGGGACCGCAGGTTTAAACCTTCTCCTCCAGGACTTGATCTTCTTGCCTGCTCTGCAACCTCGGAAAGGTCTCCTCATTTCCCGTGGAACATGTGGTATTGCAACTGCTGGAGAAGACTTTGTCCTGCGCAGTTCCAGAAGACGACTCCTTGAATACACTACTCGTTTAGCGACAGACCTAGGGACAAACATCCGATCAGTGATTCCATCCATCCCACGAGGCCTCTCCGTGGCATATTGTATACGGTGCTATCCGCCGAGCACATATGGCTGTATCACTGACACAGGCTGTGGGCAACAGCATACATCCATCGGTAGTATTAGCTGAGATGGACCATATTGCGTACCCCAAAGTGGCCATGCCAGCAGGGGACTCGTGAGTGGTAGTGGAGGATCCAGGTAAAAAACATATGCTGTGTGCCCAGCGGCAGTAGAAAGTGTGGGGTGTGCTGCATTTTCCATCCCACAGCAGACCAGCGTGCAGGAACGTCGCAATCCATGAGATGAAAACATTGCATAGATCCAAGTTTGAAATAAGAGGTCCAAAAAGACATCAGGAAAGGTACAAAGACTGTAGCAAAACTGTAACAAACAAAATAATAGCTGCTGCAATGGGCTGCCACTAGCAAGGCGCCCTATTGTCTCCACAGTCTGGCAGAGAGCAGACAGGCACATCTGCACACCTCTGAGTCCAGCTGAAAAAAAAAAAAAAATGAGGGTAGTCGTGGATGCAAGAAGAGGAAGAATGTTTAATTTAAATAAGTCACGGTGGTTCCCACTTATCTTTACCCCCAGATAGGTGATATATTGTTTAGGCCACGATAAAGGGTATAAGGTTTTCAGTTTTTGAAGGGTGCCTGGTTTTATCTGTATCCCCAGTGCTTCGGATTTTGAAATGTTTATCTTGAAATTGGACAGGCTACCATATTGGTCCATCAGGTCCATGAGGGCATGGAGTCCCCTCATGGGATTTGTCAGAAACACCAAGAGGTCATCTGCGAATGCTGCCGTTTTGAATTGTTCCCCATCTATCGTGATGCCTTCTATGTCATGGTTACTCTGAATCGCCATCAACAAAGGCTCCATTGCCAGCACGAATAGCAACGGAGACAACGGGCAGCCCTGTCTGGTTCCGTTACCAATAGGGAACGTCTGAGTTATAGAATCGTTAATTTTAATCCGTACCGTGGGATGACGATACATTGCCATAATAAATGAAATTAAGGCCGCGGGCAATTTAAATCTCATGAGAACTTCTTTTAGGAAGGTCCAGTCCACTCTGTCAAACGCTTTCTCTGCGTCTGTGCCTAAAACAACTAGTGGAAGGTTGCGCGTTTTTGCATGTTGTATTACGTGTAAGACTTTGTGGGCGTTATCTTTCCCCTCTCTGCCCCTCACAAATCCTGTTTGATTCGTTGAAATCAAGTGTGGCAAAAGCATCGCCAACCTGTGGGCAATCATCCCGGCCATCAGCTTCAAGTCTACATTTAACAAAGATATAGGTCTGTAACTGCTACATAAGGTTGGGTCCTTACCCTCTTTATGAATCAACAAAATCCTAGCTTAAAGCATCTGACCGGGTAATGGTTGGTCTGCTAGCGTTGCATTGCATAATTTTAGAAGATGTGGCAGGAGCAGAGAGGAGAAAGTCTTGTAATATAAGGCAGAGAATCCATCAGGACCGGGTGCCTTCCCCTAGGGCAGCGTGTCAGAGTGGACTGGAGCTCCTGAAGCGTAAAGGGCTGTAAAAGTGTTTGTTGATCCGTTTCAGAACGGGTTGGAAATTGCAGGTCTTTCAAGAAGGCCCCCCTTCACGGCTCCTCTGATGGACAACATCTGCAGAGTCATTAGAACGTAAGTTGTATAAGTGCGTGTATTAGTTAAGAAAGGCTTGCTCTATGTGAGCTTGCTCTTGTGAGTCAACCCCTCTGTCATTTTTGATTGAATGTATTTGCGTACGTGACTGTTGTTTATGCAGATAAGAGAGCATAAATTTTGAGGCCCTATCGCCATGAGCATACATTTTAGTTTTCCACTTTCTGTATTGTTTCGCTGAGGATGTGTTAATTAGGTCCTTTAATCGCAGCCGTTTAGATGTTAATGTGTTTAGTATATCGGGGTCTTGATATTTTTTATGTTGTAACTCCAAGTCTGCGATCTCATCATAGAGTTGTTGGGTTTCTGAATGCCGCCTTTTATTAAGATAGGACGCCATTGATATCAGTTCCCCTCGGATCACAGACTTATGTGCCTCCCACAAGGATTGAATGGAGATATCAGGTGTTTGATTGTCTCTAAAATATTGTTGGAGTTTCTCTACAAGGCGTTTTTTCATATCAGGTGAGTCTAATATTATTTCGTTTAATTGCCATGATCTGCATGCTGAGTGGTGTTTACTAGTGGAGATCGACGTCAACACCGCCGAATGATCTGAAAAGATACTAGGCTTTATTTCGGACGATTGTACATTTGATAATGCTATCCTAGACACAAAGATATAGTCCAATCTATGGTAAGACCTATGCGGATTGGAGTAATATGTATAATCCCGAGATGTCGGGTTCATATATCGCTATGTATCTATCAATTGCATGGATTGTAAGCATGCACGTATCTTGGTCAAATCTCTACCTGAGATTGAGCTCCTCTATTTGGTGGTATCTAGCAACGACTCTAGGGCAATGTTTAAATCGCCCCCTAAGACAACCAGACCCTCTCTACATCTCTCTACTTTTTTCAATGTAGCCAGTATCCATGTCCGTATTTTTTTGTTCGGGGCGTAGAGGCTACCAAGTGTTACTAGTGTGCCATTTTAGCAGGCCTTTAATCAGAATATACCTGCCTTGCGGGTCCACTAGGGATTCCCGTAGTTGAAATTGTATATTCTTCTTAAGCGCTATTGATACGCCTCTGGCCCCGCTTTGGGTGGATGTAGCGTGGAACCATCTATCAAACACTAATTTCTCAAAATTAGGGATCCTGTTTGGTTTAAAGTGGGTTTCTTGGACAAATAGAATATCGGTCCCTTGTATTTTTAAGAGCATGCAGTGTTGGATTTCTGGTGCCTGGAGAGTTACAGCCATGAGCATTAAAAGATGTATAAGTTAATACTTTACAACCAGTCATTGTCTCTCGAGATGCTTGTTTGTTGATTAGGACTTTGAGACAGGAGTCGGTCGTGCCCAATAGGATAGGGGAGAGTAGGGTCGAAGGGAAAGAGGGAAAGCAGAGGGGGAGACAAGAGTGTAGTGAGAGTAGAAAGAAAAAGAAAAAAGATAAGCATTAAGTTGTCAAAAAACAGTTCTCTTCTAGGGTTAACATTTCCCATTGATGTAGACTACTGAATCGCCACTTTCCAGCTCAGGGAAGGGTGGTTCCTCCGTTATTATCTAAGTCACAGTATTAAAAAAAAAACACAAAACAAAAAAAAACACAAACTGTTAAACTATCTCAAACTAATTTCTTTTAAGTTTGCAGTTTAGACCCAGCAGGTATATAGGTTTCGGCGTCTATATCAAGGTTGAGTGTTTCAAACATGGGAAGGTTGAGTCGGGTGCATGGTGGGGGTAGGAGAGTAGGGAATGGGAAGGGTGGACAGGGGCTGGCAGGTAGTAAGGGGGGGAGGGGGTAATTGGAGTTGGGAAAGGTGGGATTAATTTGGGTCAAGGTGGTAGGGATATTAGGGTGTAAGTCAAGGAGGGCGGGTTAGGGTCTGTAATGAAGAAACACCAACAATCTAGCCGAATTGTTAGACTAATATTGATCTCTGGGACCACTTATGAGAGTGTAGCTCTGTAGAAACATTTTAGGAATGAGTAAGAACCAATAAAAATAAATGTGAATCAATGCATGCAATCTAGTGGCCTAAGTAAGTGTAAAAATCCCTATGAAACTGACTACAGTATGTATACATTATCGCACAAGAAGGGCGCGACAATGGAGAAAAAAGTACACTTGTCCAGAAGAGCCAAGTTGTGTGGACTAAGTGTAAGGTCTCAATGAACACCTAGAAAAATAAAACCACTCAGGTGACATCCTCTGGGCCTTTCGATGATGGGGATTTCGCTGTTCTTCTCTTGGAGCGCTGGGATTTCGGGGTCATCGCTTGTTGCCAGGGCTGCGGAGTCGGGAGTGCTCGAAGTAGTGATGCTGCATGGAAAGACTCTAAGTTCGGATAGGTTTCCAAAACGATATCTAAAGAGGTGCAAGCCGCTTTAATGTCATCTGAAGATCTGGCAGTTATAGATCTCTCGCCGGCCGTTATGTGAATGCCGAAGGGGAAAAGCCAACAGAATTTATGTCCTTTGGACAAGACTGCTCCTGTGAATGGTTTTAGGAGGCGACGTTTCCTTGAAGTTATTGCTGATAGGTCTTGGAAAAGCAGAATTTTGGAGTCCGCATAAGTAAGGTCATCCGCCTCTCTAGCTCTACGTAGCACCAGGTCCTTTGTTCGATAGTCTAAAAATCTACACAGCACGTCTCGAGGTGTGCCACCAGGTGTCGGTTTAGGGCGGAGGGTACGATGCACTCGAACCAGTTCGATATCACGTGGATCTTCCACCCTCAGTACTGATTTGAATATTTCTAGTGCTGCTTTGCCTAAAGCTTCGAATGCTACCGACTCAGGGAGGCCTTTGATTCGGATGTTGTTGTGGCACTCCCTATTCTCGTGATCCTCAAGGGAAATATGAACTTGGTGAAGTTGTTGATCGTGGGTCACTAGGCATTCTAATAAGGAGTTGGAATAATGGATTAATGGTCCCTGTGCATTTTCTAGGGATTCAAGTCTGTAGCCTTGGAGGGTTAGGTCTTGCTTAATATTAGTGATGGGCGAGTCCTAAATTACTCGGAATCGCTTGACTCTAGCGAGTCCGAGCCCGGGACTCGCTACTCGTTGCGAGTCTAGCGAGTCCAATGTTAATGAATGGGGAAGCGAGTAATAGCGAGTAAGGTGCAATTTACAAATTGCAGATGTGTCTCGGAAGCTTCAGGCTCTATCTGCTAGGACTCGTTACTCTGTGAGTTTCCCAGCGTTTACTCTGACAAAACTAGGATTGCCATTGACTTGCATTGGACTCGCTACTGTGCCAGTGATAGCAGGGAAACTCGCAGAGTAAGAGCTGTCTGCTCTGTGCAGCTCCAGGGTCCTAGAGCCCGCCTGCTGCCTGATGTAATAGAGCTGAGATTGTTCTCAGTCTGCTCATTCCCTGTGCATAGACATCTATATCTATGCACAGGGGATGTAGCAGAGAGGACATCGCGTTTTGGACTACGTCGGACGGAAGAGGATTTTCTTAATTAAAGATGGAGTCCCTAATGGCTTTTTTATTTTATTTCTAATAAAAAAATTTCTCTGTGTTGTGTTTTTTTTAACCCTTTATTGGAGATTCTTAGTGGCCGGGTCAAACCTGGTCTGACATTAAGAATCTCGGGCTTAATACCAGCTTGTATAACAAAGCTGGTATTAACCCCTTTATTACCCAGCGTGCCACCGCCACCAGGGCCGCTGGAAGAGCGGGGTTCAGCGCCAGAGGATGACGCTTCAATGAACGCGCCATCTTCTGGGGCGGCTGCGGGCTGCAATTTGCAGCGGGGGGTGCCCAGAAAGCTTGGGCCTCCATGCGCTGCGGACTCCAGCCCCCAGCTGCTTAGCTGTACCTGGCTAGACATAGAAATTGCGCGGAGCCCCACGCATTTTTTTTTTTATTATTTCATGAAATAATAAAAAAAAGGGCTCCCATATATTCTTGTGTCTGGCCAGGTACAAATAGGCACCTGGGGGTTGGTGGCAGCCCGTCGCTGCCTGCTGGATCCGGCTGGTTCCAGAAATACGGCGAAGCCCACGTCAAATTTTTTTCTGACAAATCCATAAAACAATGTAAATAAAAGGGACTGCATCTTTATTAACCCCTGGACCATGGGTGAGGGGTTAATAAAGATGCAGTCCCTTTTTTAGGATTGTTTTATTGATTTTTCAGAAAAAAAATTACGTGGGCTTCGCCGTATTTCTGGAACCAGCCGGATCCAGCAGGCAGCGACAGGCTGCCCCCAACCCCCAGGTGCCTATTTGTACCTGGCCGGACACAAGAATATAGGCGAGCCCTCTTTTTTTATTATTTCATGAATTTCATGAAATAATAAAAAAAAAATGCGTGGGGCTTCGTGTAATTTCTATGTCTAGCCAGGTACAGCTAAGCAGCTGGGAGCTGGAATCCGCAGCGCAGGGAGGCCCAAGCTTTCTGGGCACCCCCCGCTGCAAATTGCAGCCCGCAGCCGCCCCAGAAGATGGCACGTTCATTGAAGCGCCATCCTCTGGCGCTGAACCCGGCTCTTCCAGCGGCCCTGGTGGCGGTGGCACGCTGGGTAATAAAGGGGTTAATACCAGCTTTGTTATACAAGCTGGTATTAAGCCCGAGATTCTTAATGTCAGACCAGGTTTGACCCGGCCACTAAGAATCTCCAATAAAGGGTTAAAAAAAACACAACACAGAGAAAATTTTTTATTAGAAGTAAAAAAAAAAAGCCATTAGGGACTCCATCTTTAATTAAAAAAATCCTCTTCCGTCCGACGTAGTCCAAAACGCGATGTCCTCTCTGCTACATCCCCTGTGCATAGATATAGATGTCTATGCACAGGGAATGAGCAGACTGAGAACAATCTCAGCTCTGCTACATCCTCTCTGTGCACAGGGAGAGCAGGCGGGCTCTAGGACCCTGGAGCTGCGGCAGCCTGCACACAGAGCAGACAGCCGGACTCCTTACTGTGCGAGTTTCCCAGCGTTTACTAGCACAGTAACGAAGTCCAATGCAAGTCAATGACAATCCTAGTTTTGTCAGAATCTCTGACAAAACTAAGATTGCCATTGATTTGCATTGGACTCATTACTGTGCGAGTAAACGCTGGGAAACTCGCAGAGTACCGAGTCCTGCGAGTCCCTTACTACTCGCCGAGTAACGAGTCCTAGCGAGAGATTCGCCCATCCCTTCTTAATATCTGCTATATCACGCCCTATAGGTTCTAGAGTTTTGGCTAGTATACGTTTTAAGAATGATCTAGAGAACAAAGCGTCCTTTGTTTTGGTGCTTGTGTCAGATTCGCACTCCATATCTGAATCCGAGTCGTCAACGCATGAGAGAGCGGATTGTTTGCTTGGTTTCTGGGCTCCTGAGGACTCGTTTTGTTTTCGTAGAAAGTTATCAACGTCTGCTTGCGTGATTGACTTGGACGCCTTAGGTATAGTCTTAGGAGTTTTTAAAAGTTGTCAAAATAGTGTGTACAAGATTAGGCCTTGCTTTAGGAGGTTCCGCCTCCCTGCTGGTTTCTTAGCAGATCAGCATGTCATTATGTCAGTAGGAAACATAGGGTTAACCCAGAGTGAGAGAGTCTTTGGAGATCCTACTGGGGTTTAGATAGATAGCTCCAGGTGCTAGGAGAGAGGATTGGATTAGAGTTATGCCCACAGTGAGAGGTTAATAAGTCAAACTTTCCCCTATTATTATGCCTCAGAAGTATCAGCAATGCAGGGATGATGGCTTGGGGAATTAGTGATGTCGTTTGCTCCTTAACCCTCCCTCTATCACTGTTCTGCCTGTGTCTCTGCTCCACAGGCAGGAGCCGTCTCTGCTGCACCGCTGTCTCAGGTGTGTGCACCCCTGTGTGACTCCTTCCCTCCAGCATCTGCCCGCTCACCCCACCTCCAACAGCCCGGGCCCCGCTTAATCATGGTCTGCAGCACTGATGGCGGCCGGCGGGAAAGTGCCTCCCCGTCGTACAACTCCTCTCTCGCCTGCTTCTCCTTTGTCTCCTCTTCTCAGCACGGGGCCTGCAGCAGGGTCTCCGGGGGCACGCAGCGACAGGGTCTCTCAGGGGGGCCACGCTCACCTCGGACCAGGCGGCCTCAGGTAGCGGAGACAGTCCAGCTCCACGTGCAGGCGGGGGAGGGTTGGGCAAGTTCTTTCCAAGGTGCTCCCTCGAGGTCCAGGGCTCTGAAATACTGGGGCTCCAACGTTCCCCGATGTCTGGAGGATGCCACCAGGCGCAATCTAGGCTGCTGCCCAGATCTCCAGGGGCAGGATGCCTCAGATTCAGCAAAGTTCTGCAGAGCTCCTAGATGCACATTCCTCTCAGTCAGCGGCCATCTTGGATCTCTCCGCTAATTATTTCACTACATTAGATCTCACTAGTGGGTATTGGCAGGTCTCCTGTTGCAGAAGAAGACCAGGAGAAGACAGCATTCGCAACACCAATGGGCCTATGCGAATTCAACAGCATGTCATTTGGATTATGCAATGCACCAGGAACATTTCAAAGACTCTTGGAATATTGCTTGGGACACTGGAACTTCGAGACAGTGCTCCTATACCTGGACGATGTCATCGTGTATTCCAAAACCTATGAAGAACATCTGGAACACCTGGCGGAGGTATCTGCAGCTTTAACAAAGTACGGAATGAAGCTCAAAGTATCTAAATGTCACCTGCTGAAACCAAAAGGTCAATAGCTCGGCATGTTGTCAGCACAGATGGAGTAGCACCAGATCCGGAAAAAGTGACAGCTATCCAGGATTGGCAGAGGCCAACCACCGTCAGAGAGGAACGTCAATTCTTAGGTTTAGTTGGGTACTACAGAAGATTCATTAAGGGCTACACAACGATGGCAGTGCCCCTACAAGATCTTCTGGCAGGCCAAACTAGGAAGAGGAGGTCCTCTGAGCCACCATTGGAATGGGGAAATGAGCAAGAAGACTCTTTCCAGCAGATGAAGCTGGCTCTGACCAGTGAGGAAATCCTGGCTTATCCTGACTATAACTTACCATCCGTCCTTTTCACCGACGCAAGTAATGTAGGCTTGGGAGGGGTACTATCCCAGATACAAGATGGCAAGGAGAGAGTAATTGCCTATGCCAGCAGAAAACTTCGACCCACAGAGAGGAACCTGGAAAACTACAGTTCCTATAAGTTGGAGTTCCTGGCATTGGTCTGGGCTATAACAGAGCGGTTTAAGCATTACCTAGCAGCTTCAAAATTTACCATCTTCATGGACAATAATCCATTAGCACACCTGGATACCGCGAAGCTTGGTGCATTGGAGCATCGCTGGATGGCTCGGCTATCAAATTATGACTTTACCATCAAGTACCGGGCGGGCCGTAAAAATGCCAATGCTGATGCCCTCTCCAGAAACCCTCAAGTACATTTACAAGGACCTGAAAAAGAGGTGGATGACTTGAAGGAAGTAGAACTCCCAGCTTTACATAGAAAAAGAGAAATGACAGAAGCCAACATCTACCACAACCGTCAGAATGTTTCACTTAACCCCATGCCTCTCTATGAATGGAAAGAGACAGAAGACAGTAATGCGGCAGTGAGCCTAGTGAAGAGGCTGGTAACCCAACCAGATTCCAACCAGTCCCTGCCCCTCCTGTACCTGTACGTCCCGATCGCCTAGATTTAGTCTACCGTTCTTGTTCTTGTCTCCCTTATCCTCATGTAAAGCGCCATGGAACCTAATGGAGCTATATAAATAAATAAATAAATAAATAAATAAATTAATATAATAATAATAATTCCCAACTTGAAAAGAATGCTCCATAAGAGGCCCAACACCTGTGGAAATAAAGAAGCAGGTTATTCATCTATCAAGATCAATTGTGCAGACGGTATATCATCCCCAGAACACATGAAATTATATGGTAATTTGTGGTTCCGAAGAGAGATGTCCAAATGGTGTTGGAGGCGTACCATAATGGAGCAGGATACTTTGGATGGAGAAAGCTGGAGATATTGTTACGTGAAAGATTCTATTGGATTAGCATGAGATCTACCATAGAGAAATGGTATAAAAATTGTGGACCATGCTCTTTGAGAAGAAAAGACTGTAACAGCCAGAAAGCACCACTACAGCCTATCACTAAACAGCCCTTAGAACTGGTAGCCTTAGATCATGTCAAACTCACACCCAGCAGATCAGGCTATACCTATGCTCTTACCATGGTGGACCACTATTCCAGATTTCTTGTAGTAGCTCCTGTGAAATACTTAACAGCTCAAATAGCAGCGAGAAGCTTTCAAGCCTATTTCTTCAGACCACACGGGTATACAAAACAGGATGCAAGAAAATTCGTACCACGCCTTACTATCCCCAAACCAACAGAATGTGCGAGAAAATGAATCACATGGTAATAAAATTGCTAAAAACTCTGCCACTAGAAGAATGAAACAGATTGCCAGATAAGTTACCACAACTTGTTAACATATACAACAACATTCCAAAGAGCTCAACAAATTGTACCCCTGCATACCTCATGAGAGCAAGACCAGGAAAATTTCCAGTAGACTTTGAAATGGGCATTGTAGTCCCTGAAGATTGGGATACCAGAAGAAAAGAGAAGTACAAGAAAATGCAGGAATATGTTGAGAGAACTCTGAAAAAATCAAGAGAAAAGCAAGAAGCAGACTTTGACAAAAGCGCAAAAGGAACACCCTTAACACCAGGTGAATTGGTTTTGAAAAGGAAAAGGAGACTCCACAAGTTAGATGATCAATGGGAAGTAGAACCATACACTGTATTACCATCAAACTTTGACAACCAAAATACCTGTCTGATCAGTAAAGACAATGGAGAAACAACAGCAACAGTGTCCAGAGATTATTTGAAGAAGTACCCCCAACAACCACAACCAAAGGAAGATGTCCCTCGTCCATTACCGGAAGAAAAGGAACCAAAGACAGTCAAGACAATCTTAGGAGATCTACTTGCAGATTGGCCCTAAATAGAAGGTGCATACCTAATACCAATGTTGACATTCCCACAACCAGTTGAAGAACCAAGAGCAAAAGAACCACCCGTTATTGCAGAGCCAGAGAATCCTGCAATCGGTGCATCTGCCATTCCCACTGTGAAAATGAAAAGACACTCAGGCATACCGGACGGCACGGTGGCTCAAATGGTTAGCACTGCAGCCTTTGCAGCACTGAGGTCCCAAGGTCCTGGGTTAAATTCCAGGACGCCAAGAACAACATCTGCAAGGAGTTTGTATGTTCTCCGCATTTTTGCGCGGGTTTCCTACGGGCACTCCGGTTTCCTCCCACATTGCAAAGACATACTGATAAGATGTATAGATTGTGAGCCCCAAGAGGGACAGTGTTGCAAATGTATGTAAAGTGCTATGGAATTAATAGCACTATGTAAATGAATAAATATTATTATTATTGTTATTATTACCTGTGTTACACAGATCAACATATGGGTCAATAGAAAGTGTTCGCTCTACACCAGGCTTACACACTAGTGGAATACCAGTTTTATGTAGGTCAACACGTATTAACTTGGGTCAGATACAGATACTCAGATACAGGAAATAAACTATAAAATGTGGGAAACATGTAAATATGTTCAAAATATAAATATGGAATAATTGTTAATGTGCAGAAGGATGAAGAGTAGGCAAAAACAGGTCACACCAGGTACACAACATCAGAAAGAGGGGTGAGTGGAGTTGGCGTAAGGAGCTGTCTAGGGAAAGCAAAATCTTGGCCAATAGGTGACCCCAGGGCCATGAGGTCTACAGCGCTTATGACCAGTTGAGGCCCCCGCAGTACCTAGGACTCCTACGCCGAGGTATCCGTAGTAAGTATTTGTTGTGTATTTTGAACCTTTAAGCCTACAGAGTCTTTACCTGTTTGGACTTTTTGAACTTTTTTGGATCATAGCCACAGGACTGGTGGTGGCAAAAATACTTTAAGCAACCTGCAGCGGATGGACTACCGCTTTATGGACTGGTTACCTGTTTTTCACATTTTTTCCTGGTTTTTGTCAATTTTATTTTGAGACTGTTCAAATTAATGTAAATAGTAATGTCATGTTATGTTTGTCGAAAAATGTTTCAGTCTCGGAGGACTGAAGTTAACTAGGGGGGAATGTGGCACTCCTGCAGGGATTGCCACGGGATCCACTGCAGGGAAGGATGTACTCCTTGGCACACACAACACACAACACCTTCCACCCCAGACCTGAAGGGGGAGCTCTACTTGCTGCCTTAGGCAAGATCCCCTATAAAGATACAGGTCTGAGGGGAGGAGTCAGTCAGGGAGTTCAGTCAGAGAGTCCAGTCCAGTAAGGCAGTGAGTACAGAAGTGGCAGTTGACGAGTACAGGAGAAGGTACTAGAAGAAGCTGGTTGATGGGACCAAGCCAGGCCCAGAACGATGAAAGACTGACCCCAGCTGTGCAACGCCCCGGGGAGAGGGACGGAAGAAAAGAACACAGCTGGTATGCTTTTAGCCCACTCGGACACCGGAGTCCGAAGCTGCTAATGATCCAATTGTAGCAGAGAAAGCCCGGACAGACCAGGAGGATTTAATCCCCCTGGAGTTCAAGAAAACAAGACCCCAAACCTGACCAAGGATAGGACCAGGGGACCCAAGAAGGGAATAGGGATCCCCACAGAATTGTCCTCATCGTCAGTTGTGGAGTAGTATCCCCAGAGAGAGGGAGAAAGAGCGGTTGGTTCAGCTCGAGCAGAACTTTCCCCAATTACCGCACACACTAACAGAGGATGCCTCACGACTCTCAAAGGTGGACGTCCCAATCTGCACCGGCCACCTGGTTAGCCTCCTGGACCATGCCTGTTACCGAACATCAGTAAAAAGGTACAAAAACAGAGACTGTTGTGTGTGTGTGCCTGATTCCCCGCCACTGCCTGCAAAGTTCACAGCAGAACCGCTACTACGACTCCCCTCATCCAACCCGCTGCCCTGAGGTAAAAGCGCTGCCTGTGGGGAGCTGTACTAACAAAGCTGCATTCCCATCACCCCAGTGGCCGGCTGCAGCGCTGGTACCCATATTACCAGACACCACAGGTGGCGTCACATTTTATCCCCCATCCTCATCACCCCCATCAGCCAATTGAGTGCCCAGGGCACGGAACCGGGACCGACTAGCCGTGATCCCCCACTGAAGCCACCATCCCGGTATCCGAGTAACCCCTTCCCTGCTGGCTCGACTCAAAAGCATAAACAGCACAGTAGGAGGCGGCACACAGAGAGGCAGAGGGGAAGGGAATGGCCACGGTCAATCAAGCTCCCTCCAGCCACAGTGACTACCTCCATGGCTTCTAACTGTAAGTTTTACAAATCCTTTATCTTGGGGTACACAGCACACAGACACATGGGGGACCCCTTCCCTGAATGCAGCAGACATGCTGCATTCAGTGGTGCATTTAGATTGCCATGCAGTAAGGGGGTGACAGGTCCTCTTTAACATTTCCAATACAATCCTATGGCTGACTGACCCCCGAGCGCAGGTCAAACGCCGGCATGTAAGTGGTGGAGTTTGAAATCTCGCGCTATTTCCAAGCGCACCTCATAATGCGTGCTTCCGCTTCATGTGATGAGTGTGGAAATAGTGCGAGGTTTCTAATTCCGCCACTTACAAGCCGGCATTTAACCTGCGCTCGGAGGTCTGTCACCCATAGGATTGTATTGGCAGCATTAAGGCAGTGTTACCATTACAGTTATGGTGCGTTAATGCTGCCAGATTCTATCTTTTTAACGGAACCCCCTTGAACGCATATCCTAGCACTAGTGTGACCCTAGGTGAGTCCAGCGTTTTTGATATTTGGCCAGCGTTTTTCATATTTGGGGGACCCAGTGAAATGACGGTCCTGACCAGCTGAATACACAGGGAATAGAAAGCAACTTTAGGAGCAGTCCTCTTAAGGGATCACTGTCTGTGGTGGTAAGCAGGTAACTAAGGCTGCCTTCACATTTGCGGACCCCTCCGCAGCGTTCTGCGGAGGGGTCCGCAATGTGTGCGCAGCGGCCGCCCGCTCCTATCTTTATAATGGGAGCGCACGGTGCTGCGCTTGACAGCGCAGGACCGTGCGCACCCATTCACTCCCATATGTGATCTCTCCCGCCCGCACCAGGGACGCAACATGTCGCGTCCCTGGTGCGGACGAGACTGTGTGATCTGTGCGCACGCATCCGACTGCGCACAGATCACATATGGGAGTGAATGGGTGCGCACGGTCTTGCGCTGTCAAGCGCAGCACCGTGCGCTCCCATTATAAAAATAGGAGCGGGCGGCCGCTGCGCACACATTGCGAACCCCTCCGCAGAACGCTGCGGAGGGGAACGCTAATGTGAAGCCAGCCTAAGGCTGGCTTCACATTTGCGTATGGGAAGGCAGCGTATTGCTGCGTTCCCATACGCAGTCAAACGCATGCGCACTGCGTTCCTATGTTTAACATAGGAACGCATGGTGCCTGCGTTTGCTGCGTTCGGGTGCGGATGCGGACGATATCTGCTGCTTCCGGTGTCCAGCATCCGCACCCGGGACGCAGCCAGTTGGGTTTTTTTGTGCGTTTGGGGACCTTGGACAATCAGCAAGCGTCCCCAAGCGTACAAAAAATGCATTGTCTTCAATGGGTCCGCAGTGTCCTCTGCATGACACCGCAGGAGAACGCTGCGGACCCATTGAAAAATCTCCCGGTGGCCGCCGGTGATGTCACAGGAGCTCACCGACGGCCACCGGGAGATCAGCTGAGGCTCTGCTGTCCTCCTTCTCCCCGCCGCCTGTAATCTCCTAGCGATGTCGGCGGGGAGAACAGCTGATCTGAGAGCTGTTTGAATCTTCCCGCGCCGACATCTCCTCTCAGTGTCGGCGCGGGAAGATTCAAACAGCTCTCACATCAGCTGTTCTCCCCGCCGACATGTCCCGGAGCTTACCGGCGGCCGGGGGGGGCGGAGATCTCCGGCGCTGATCTCCGCCCCCGGCCCGCCCCCGGACAGCGCCGATTGGCTGCCGGGCTCCCTAGTGATGTGTCCGCAGGCGGACATTATCCGCTGCGGACACATCAAAGTGTCCCTGCTTTTGACAGCGTTTGTGTCTGCATGCCATCAGCATGCAGACACAAACGCTAATGTGAAGCCAGCCTTAGAGCATCATATTGACTACAGGTTATGGTGCCATCGGAAAAAAAGGACTAATTTAATTTGCCTGGCCACTAAACCATTCACAAGAAAATTATGTTTGTGCCTCTGCTGTGCAAAAGATAAAATTAAGTCTGCTGCCTGCTGCATTCTGTTCTCAAGTGCTGTGCCCAGCAAAGACTGCCTCATTGTTATGTTGTCCTTATCTGGAATTCATATGGACCTGGAGAATTCTGCAACAAGATTAGTTTGAAGATACTTAAAGTAACAACCCCAGCACACACACACATTTTCTGTAGTATGTCGGAGCAAGGAGAATGAAGCCCTCGTCCATGACTACTGCCCTTGGAACGTTCACACAACTTTATTAACATAGCCATTTAGCACATCATCTGACAAGATTGCTTCATACGACAGTATCAGAGCCTTTACCTATACAGGGACACAGCACCAGAATCAATATCATGAACATGAATGAAGAACCAGAGACAACATCAGTACAGAAATACAGACCGAGAACCTACAATATCCATGAATGTACCACCAGCACCAGAAACATCAGTAACATGAATATATAACCAGAACCATCTTTAAAATATTGTGAGGTTGCGTTTCCCTGGGGGTTCGCTTGGCAGCGTAAAATGACACCAAAACATGTTTTTAACTGTAAGAACATTAAGGAGCAGTTTATTAAGCTCAAACTGCTCATCCCATATAAAATACATATATTACACTCACATCACATAACATCATAATCAACATATACAACAGTACATTACATTGCACATATACCCTTTTAAAAAGGCTGATATACACGAGAGCACTGGTTACAGCTGCATCGAACACCGTCAGCACTAATCATCGCTCTATGGCGCTTATGGCCGCCTAGCCTCATCTACACCAGACATGGCAGTATTTACAGCAGAACACATACATAGCAATATTTACATCTTAAGCTATAGTACATATTCGTATATTTACACTAGACCCTTATGGACCCACATGGATATGGTACGCAGCCAATACTCCAATACACCCCTGTTGACACAGGCCACCCGGTCTCAGACAAGCTGTTACACTTCACACATCTCATACACTGGTCAACGGGACCCTGACGACCTTACAGTCAGTCCCAATGGTGGTAACTGCCCACATGGCACTATATACACAGGACAGTCTGTAAAACACTCAATATTAGGGATTATTACACACAAGATACAGGTAATTCCCAGTCCCACAGGGTTCCGGGCACAGCCGGTACACCCCTGTTCACACATAACAGTCTCTGACCCACAGCCAGGCTCTTCCTTAGCCTAGTTCCTCTTGGAGTAGCTCAGCCCATGCATACAGGCTGCTAATGTGCTCACAGCCACTACACAGAGCTCCTACTGCTCTACACTGTCCCTCCACACACTGTCCCTCCACACATTCTGGGACACACACCGGCATTGGTGTAGGATACCGGTCAGAACCAGGCCCAGACCTGGGTTTAGCTACCTGAGCTCCAGGGCAAGCCAGGCATCCCCAAGGACTCCTCAGCACGTGTCTCCAGGTCGCCAGCCGCTTCCAAGTCCGCCATCACAGGCCCAGACCTCCAGGCAAGCGGCTGCACCAGACACGCCATCGCGAGCCCCTCCAGGTCAGCCAGTCTTCCCAACTACGGGTGCTGCAAAACCCTCTGCCTTCTGGCCTCCTGGCTCCACTCATCTCCACAGGACATGGACTCTTCTCCCTCAGAGGCTCTGTTCTGCTCTCTCTCACACAGACTGAACTCCTTCAGAGGCTCTGTTCTGCTCTCACACAGACTGCTCATCTATGTGCCTGATCTCTACAGCTTTCACACAGCTCATGTTAACTCCCTGTGTTCCGGGTTGGTTCACACAACGCTCTCAGCCGCTCATTAGGCTCTTGAATGTTACATACATTGACACACTGGGTGCCGACATGATTACCCCATGCACTCACGGCTCAACCCGGCTCATGTGCACAGGATCCTATACTGATCCTGCATGTGAGGTGCCCCGGCCATGGTGACATGCCGGCGATGCCTCACATACCCCCCTCCTTGTTCAGACCAGTGAGGGAGGAACACACCGCCATAGAAGTCAGGCAACGGCGCTGCACACTGTGGCGCCATGCCAGGCTTGCATACCTGTAAACCATGTCCTACCTTCCCCCTCCATGTTCAGACCAATGGGGATGGACACACTGCCATGGAAGTCGGGCAGCAGTGCTATACTACGTGGCACCGACTCCCGAGTTGTACTTGTGATTCCTGTCCAACCTCCCCCCTCCTTGCTTAAACCAGCAGGGGCAAACACAGTTTATTGTCCTTTAGGAATCCGGATATAGCGCTGTCTTGGCGACTTCATGACACCTAGGCCACTGGAACCTTGATCACGCCGACTTTGACTTCAGGACCCCTGGGCCTCCCGGTACTTTGAGTACGACGTCTTCGTGACCTCGCCGGGTCACCGGCAAGATGCTGGGGTGCGTCGTGCGGTCGCCCATAGCAACCAGTCCATACTTAGTGAACCAACACATAGTCCTTAAAAATGTCCATATAAGGTGCCACTGCACCACAGCCCTCCTTTGGCTATCATTGCCCTTAGCCACTGGGCTGTTTGCCCGCATTCTCCACTATATGTGGTATAGCGTTCACAGATCGGGTTGGGGTTCACTCACTTGGCAGTTATATTCAGAAACAGCAACAGTCTCTCCACTTCCTGGTCACAGGTCTCGGATGACAGACAAGCCCTGAGTGTGAGGTAACAAAAGACAGACTATACTGGGCAATATGTTCTGTGAGCTGCAGAAAGGCTGCTGTTTATGTGCTGGAGGGCGGTTTATGCTGGAACAATAAACCAACATGAACTTATTTAAGTGGAGAGACTGTTGCTGTTTCTGAATATCGCTGCCAAGTGAGTGAACCTCAACCCGATCTGTGAACGCTATACCACAATATGAATACAGCAGCAGAACCACAATTAGTTCATAGATACATCACCAGAACCACCATCAATACAATTAAATCTCCAAAATAATTATAATTAAAAATCCACAATTCATGAATCTAGCTAATACCTCATTGGCAATCACAGCCAATGAATGTCAGGATCACTGTAAAAGTTTTAAAAAGTTTCAAGTTTTGTATAAAAATAGCATAAACCAATAGTTTTGACATTTTGATGCCAGAAAACAGCATCAAAAGACATGCTATATATGTCTCCTTAAGACACTAGAGTATATTTACAATAAAATTCCCTATAAATGTACTGTATAAATCTTATCAACTGGCATTCATAAGTAGCCCACTTGCTAGTGGTTCACAGTGACTTTCACTTCACTATGTAGTTCTACCATATCTAGTGATTGTATATATTTTTTTCTCTTAGGTGCTCCCTCACAAGGAATTATGATCAAGACAAGCTTTGGTCCTACTGTGTGGAGGGTCAGAAAGTGGCAGGTAATATTAGTTTATTGGTTTTCCATTCCACTTTTGTTTTCCACAGGAACTCTTATTTAAGTACAGTAAATATTACAACTCACAGTCTCCAAAGTTCTTCTCTTAAGTGAATGTGTAATCCCCCCAAAAATTATTTTTTCAACTATTGAAGAAAAGTAAAGTATTGCCAAATAAACTATTATTGTTTTACTAGCTGTGAGCCCGATTCTAAAGAATCGGGTAGTCTAGAATCCATACATAGTTTATTTACTAATATTTAGGGGAGTGCGGTGAAATTAATTGTGTGTAAACAGGTGGCTCTGTGGGTAGCACTGTGTGGTGGCTCAGTGGTTAGCACTGTATGGTGGCTCAGTGGTTAGCACTGTATATGGTGGCTCAGTGGTTAGCACTGTATACGGTGGCTCAGTGGTTAGCACTGTACACGGTGGCTCAGTGGTTAGCACTGTATATGGTGGCTCAGTAGTTAGCACTGTATATGTGGCTCAGTGGTTAGCACTGTATATGGTGGCTCAGTGGTTAGCACTGTATATGGTGGCTCAGTGGTTAGCACTGTATATGGTGGCTCAGTGGTTAGCACTGTATACGGTGGCTCAGTGGTTAGCACTGTATACGGTGGCTCAGTGGTTAGCACTGTATACGGTGGCTCAGTGGTTAGCACTGTATATGCTGGCTCAGTGGTTAGCACTGTATATGGTGGCTCAGTGGTTAGCACTGTATATGGTGGCTCAGTGGTTAGCACTGTATATGGTGGCTCAGTGGTTAGCACTGTATATGGTGACTCAGTGGTTAGCACTGTATATGGTGGCTCAGTGGTTAGCACTGTATATGTGGCTCAGTGGTTAGCACTGTATATGGTGGCTCAGTGGTTAGCACTGTATATGGTGGCTCAGTGGTTAGCACTGTATATGGTGGCTCAGTGGTTAGCACTGTATATGGTGACTCAGTGGTTAGCACTGTATATGGTGGCTCAGTGGTTAGCACTGTATATGGTGGCTCAGTGGTTAGCACTGTATGGTGGCTCCGTGGTTAGCACTGTATGGTGGGTCAGTGGTTAGCACTGTATATGGTGGCTCAGTGGTTAGCACTGTATATGGTGGCTCAGTGGTTAGCACTGTATGGTGGCTCAGTGGTTAGCACTGTATATGGTGTCTCAGTGGTTAGCGCTGTATATGGTGGGTCAGTGGTTAGCACTGTATGGGGCTCAGTGGTTAGCGCTGTATATGGTGGCTCAGTGGTTAGCGCTGTATACGGTGGCTCAGTGGTTAGCGCTGTATACGTGGCTCAGTGGTTAGCGCTGTATACGGTGGCTCAGTGGTTAGCGCTGTATACGGTGGCTCAGTGGTTAGCGCTGTATACGGTGGCTCAGTGGTTAGCGCTGTATACGGTGGCTCAGTGGTAAGCGCTGTATACGGTGGCTCAGTGGTTAGCGCTGTATACAGTGGGTTAGTAGTTAGCAGGGAGTATGGTGGGTCAGTGGTTGGCACTGTATGGTGGCTGAGTGGTTGGCACTGTATACGGCGGCTCAGCGGTTGGCACTGTATACGGCGGCTCAGCGGTTGGCACTGTATACGGCGGCTCAGCGGTTGGCACTGTATACGGCGGCTCAGTAGTCAGCAGAGGAGGGCGGCTCAGTGGTCAGCAGAGGAGGGCGGCTCTGGGGTCAGCAGAGGAGGGCGGCTCTGGGGTCAGCAGAGGAGGGCGGCTCTGGGGTCAGCAGAGGAGGGCGGCTCTGGGGTCAGCAGAGGAGGGCGGCTGAGTGGTCAGCAGAGGAGGGCGGCTGAGTGGTCAGCAGAGGAGGGCGGCTCTGGGGTCAGCAGAGGAGGGCGGCTGAGTGGTCAGCAGAGGAGGGCGGCTCTGGGGTCAGCAGAGGAGGGCGGCTCTGGGGTCAGCAGAGGAGGGCGGCTCTGGGGTCAGCAGAGGAGGGCAGCTCTGGGGTCAGCAGAGGAGGGCGACTCTGGGGTCAGCAGAGGAGGGTGGCTCTGGGGTCAGCAGAGGAGGGCGGCTCTGGGGTCAGCAGAGGAGGGCGGCTCTGGGGTCAGCAGAGGAGGGCGGCTGAGTGGTCAGCAGAGGAGGGCGGCTGAGTGGTCAGCAGAGGAGGGCGGCTGAGTGGTCAGCAGAGGAGGGCGGCTGAGTGGTCAGCAGAGGAGGGCGGCTGAGTGGTCAGCAGAGGAGGGCGGCTGAGTGGTCAGCAAAGGAGGGCGGCTCTGGGGTCAGCAGAGGAGGGCGGCTCTGTGATCAGCGCAGGACGGGGGCTCTGTGGTCAGCGCAGGACGGGGGCACTGTGGTCAGCGTAGGACGGGGGCTCTGTGGTCAGCGCAGGACGGGGGCTCTGTGGTCAGCGCAGGACGGGGGCTCTGTGCAGGACGGCGGCTCTGTGGTCAGCGCAGGACGGGGGCTCTGTAGTCAGCGCAGGACGGGGGCTCTGTGGTCAGCGCAGGACGGGGGCTCTGTGGTCAGCGCAGGACGGGGGCTCTGTGGTCAGCGCAGGACGGGGGCTCTGTGGTCAGCAGAGGAGGGCGGCTCTGGGGTCAGCAGAGGAGGGCGGCTCTGGGGTCAGCAGAGGAGGGCGGCTGAGTGGTCAGCAGAGGAGGGCGGCTGAGTGGTCAGCAGAGGAGGGCGGCTGAGTGGTCAGCAGAGGAGGGCGGCTGAGTGGTCAGCAGAGGAGGGCGGCTCTGGGGTCAGCAGAGGAGGGCGGCTCTGTGATCAGCGCAGGACGGGGGCTCTGTGGTCAGCGCAGGACGGGGGCACTGTGGTCAGCGTAGGACGGGGGCTCTGTGGTCAGCGCAGGACGGGGGCTCTGTGGTCAGCGCAGGACGGGGGCTCTGTGCAGGACGGCGGCTCTGTGGTCAGCGCAGGACGGGGGCTCTGTAGTCAGCGCAGGACGGGGGCTCTGTGGTCAGCGCAGGACGGGGGCTCTGTGGTCAGCGCAGGACGGGGGCTCTGTGGTCAGCGCAGGACGTGGGCTCTGGGGTCAGCGCAGGACGGCGGCTCTGTGGTCAGCGCAGGACGGCGGCTCTGTGGTCAGCGCAGGTTAGGTGGGCGGAGCCACGGCGGGAGTGACGCGAAGTGGGCGGAACCACGGCGGGAGTGCCGCGAGGTGGGCGGAGCCACGCCGGGAGTGACGCGGGTAGGCGGAGCCACGCCGGGAGTGACGCGGGTGGGCGGAGCCACTCCGGGAGCGCCGCGAGGTGGGCGGAGCCACGCCGGGAGCCGTTGTAGCGATATGGCGGCGGGGTAAGTATACTGGAGTGTGTATGTGAGTGTGTGTATGTGAGTGTGAGTATGTGTGTATGTGAGTATGTGTGAGTGTGAGTGTGAGTGTGTGTGTGTGTGTGTCCCTAACGCACTTCCGTATGTTTGGCAGCCACGTCTTTGACGACGGAAGTGGCGCCGAATATGACGGAAGTGCGCTACGGCAATTATATATTAGTTATATTATATTATATATTATATATTAGATAGAAAGAAGATAGATAGATTTTTTTAAATATCTACTTTTTTTCATGGTATAAAATAAGAAAAATTATTTGAAAAGCTTTGATATTTTCTACTTTTAAACACTGCTTACATTTGTCGTGAAAACCTAGTATACTTCCAACTCACATTACAACTGTAGTAAAAGTGGGTGGGTCTGATGTCGTGAGGCCACTCCTCACTTCACTTTCTGGGTATTTGTAAAAGTATACGAAAGTCTGAAGTTTAAGATTACAGTACAGAGACATTTTGTTGGTGACTGCAATGTAATACTAACAAGTTGACAGTGTCACTGAGGATGGCTAACAGCGCTGATTCTGTTAGTTGGTGCCGCTCACCATATCATGTTCTGAGGTTAGATATGCTGAGTGTTACATTTGCTGTAGTTAGATATGTGCACTGTATGACATGCTGGGATTAGATAAACAGAGTGTATCACATGTTAGGATTTGATATGCATCTCTGCATCGCATGCTGGGATTAGATACGGAAAGTGCATCACACAGAATGTATGACACGATAAGATTAAATAGGCGGAGTATTTCAGGTGATGTAATTGTGGCACCCCAGGGTCTAAGTGCCGCAGTGTCATTATCGCTCCCGGGTGGTAGTGTTACGCTTGAGAGCAATGGAGGGACTTCACACCAGGCAAAACCCAAAGCACACAACACCTTTTTGCCTGCAGGCCTGGAGGGGGAGACCAAGACCCAGCTTCAGGGTGAGCTCCCCTATAAATGCTGGTCTGGGGCGGAGTTAGTTCAGTTCCTATGAGGACTGAGGAAGATGTCCTGGTGGACTGGTAGCTATACTAAGCTTGTCCCAGGATAGCTAACTCAGCGTGAGGGCCCAAGGCAAGGGTCTGAGGGAGAGGAGAAGAACCTGTTCAGCGGAGTGGTATTGTGCTCACACTGGAGTCCAAGGCTGTACAGGGCCTAATGACCCGGCAGGCAATATCGGAAGGTGGGGGATTCCAAGTCCCCCAGCCACACTGTGCCCGGAGGCAAAGCCGCATAGAGAGCCCAGGGACATCCGCCTGAGACGAGGGGCTAGAGAAGGACTCAAGTTGCCTGCCATACCGGCACCTAGCAGGAGAGAGCGAGGGCCAGCAGTTCAGCTTATGCAGCAGCAGGAGCCCACACACAAAGCGCAGTAGGGAGGCCTTCAGAAGTTGCCAGGTGAGGAGAACCCCCGAGTTGCTCTCATGTGCAAGGACTCAGCATTTCATCACCTATTGGAGTTACAGTGCACCAGTAAAAGGACTGAGGAATCAACAAACTGAGTCTGTCTGTTGCTTTGCGGACTGAGGAACCAACAAACCGTGAGTCTGTCTGTTGCTTTGGCCCGTCATCCTGCACCCTACACCCTTACCACATCTACTGCCCAGGGATCTGCTCCGCCTTTGGGGAGCTGCTCTATCCCAGCTGCTCGCCCATCATCACCCGAGGTTCTACAGCAGCGGTGGCCGCTAATAGCCACATACCACGGGTGGCGTCACGAATAACTACCCCTTTCATCATCCCCTTAAACTTCCACGTCAGAGAACTCCCTTTTTTAAACTGAACCCAGGGTCACGGAGCCGGGTCTCGACCCCTGTGACTCCCCAGAGCTGTACAGACATGGCCAAAAGTTTTGAGAATGACACCAAAATTATATTTTCACATGATCTGCTGCTCTCTGGTTTTTATTTGTGTTTGTCTGATGTTTATATCACATACAGAAATATAATTGCAATCATATTATGAGTACCAAAAGGTTATATTGACAGTTAGAATGAGTTAATGCAGCAAGTCAATATTTGCAGTGTTGACCCTTCTTCTTCAGGACCTCTGCAATTCTCCCTGGCATGCTCTCAATCAACTTCTGGACCAAATCCTGACTGATAGCAGTCCATTCTTGCATAATCAATGCTTGCATTTTGCCAGAATTTGTTGGTTTTTGTTTGTCCACCCGTCTCTTGATGATTGACCACAAGTTCTCAATGGGTTTAAGATCTGGGGAGTTTCCAGGCCATGGACCCAAAATCTCTATGTTTTGATCCCTAAGCCATTTAGTTATCACCATTGCTTTATGGCAAGGTGCTCCATCATGCTGGAAAAGGCATTGTTGGGCGCCAAACTGCTCTTGGACGGTTGGGAGAAGTTGCTCTTGGAGGACATTCTGGTACCATTCTTTATTCATGGCTGTGTTTTTAGGCAAGACTGTGAGTGAGCCGATTCCCTTGGCTAAGAAGCAACCCCACACATGAATGGTTTCAGGATGCTTTACAGTTGGCATGAGACAAGACTGGTGGTAGCGCTCACCTCTTCTTCTCCGAATAAGCTGTTTTCCAGATGTCCCAAACAATCGAAAAGGGGATTCATCAGAGAAAATGACTTTACCCCAGTCCTCAGCAGTCCACTCCCTGTACATTTTGCAGAATATCAGTCGGTCCCTGATGTTTTTTCCAGGGCTGTGGAGTCGGAGTCGGAGTCGTGGAGTCGGAGTCGGAGTCGCTGCCCATTTTGGTGGAGTCGGAGTCGGAGTTGGAGTCGGTAGAAAATGTTCCGACTCCGACTCCTAAAATATGAAATAGTATTTCAATGCAGAATGTGCTGAATATTATTATTATGATTTCTTATTATGTTCTATCTAAATATATTGATTATTATGTCATTATAATGATTAAAGCCTAATGTTACCATTGACCTACAATAATTTTATCACTTCAAAACGAGCCCATGACTGAAGGAGTCGGAGTCGGAGTCAAAGGAGTCGGAGTCGGAGTTGGAGTCGGAGTCGGAGCCAGGAAATTCAGGAGTCGGAGTCGGAGTTGGAGTCGGTGGTTTGATTTACCGACTCCACAGCCCTGGTTTTTTCTGGAGAGAAGTGGCTTCTTTGCTGCCCTCCTTGAAACCAGGCCTTGCTCAAAGAGTCTCCGCCTCACAGTGTGTGCAGAAGCACTCACACCAGCCTGTTGCCATTCCTGAGCAAGCTCAGCACTGCTGGTAGTCCGATCCCGCAGCTGAAACAGTTTTAAGATACAGTCCTGGCGCTTGCTGGTCTTTCTTGGGCACCCTGGAGCCTTTTTGACAACAATGGAAGCCCTCTCCTTGAAGTTCTTGATGATGCGATAGATTGTTGACTGAGGTGCAATCTTTCTAGCTGCGATGCTCTTCCCTGTTAGGCCATTTTTGTGCAGTTCAATGATGGCTGCACATGTTTCTTTAGAGATAACCATGGTTAACTGAAGAGAAACAATGATACCAAGAACCAGCCTCCTTTTAAAGTGTACAGTGGTGTCATTCTTACTTAATCATGACTGATTGTTCGCCAGCCCTGTCCTCATCAACACCCACACCTGTGTTAATGGAACAATCATTAAAACGATGTTAGCTGCTCCTTTTAAGGCAGGACTGCAATATGTTGAAATGTGTTTTGGGGGTTAAAGTTCATTTTCTAGGCAAATATTGACTTAGCAAGTAATTGCTGTTAAGCTGATCACTCTTTATGACATTCTGGAGTATATGCAAATTGCCATTAGCAAAACTGAAGCAGTAGACTTTGAAAAAATTAATATTTGTATCATTCTGAAAACTTTTGGCCATGACTGTACAATAGCCTAGTTCTGAGTACCCCATGGCCCTGGGGCAACTCATAATTAGATAGGTAACTCTGCATCACTTATTGGGATTAGACACCGGGAGTTTTCATATGCTGGAATTAGATATGTGTCTCCATTGGCTGTATCACACATGAAATACATTAGATACATAGTGCATAGTGGGCTGTATCACATATGATGGCCATTATATACGCAGCACTGTGGGCTATGTCTCACATGATGGGATTAGATATGCGGCTCTGCAGGCTGTATCACAAATGATCGAGATTGGGTACATGGCTCTCTCAGGTGCTTCACAGATGAGGGGTATTAGGGTATGTGCTCACGATCCAGAGGCACTCCATCTCGGATACAGTGCCTCTGGATCTGCAGGATCCCATGGGTGCACTTAGGAAGACCATAGCCGCCCTGTACTCACCATCTGCAGTGGGTGAAGGGCAGGCTCTCCCTGCATGCAACCGATGGTGATGGCTTCCGACTCCGCAGCATGAAATTAACTTGCTGCAGATGCAGAGATACTGAATTCCAGAAACCCGCACCAAAGCTGAAAGACGCTGCGCCCAAAATGCTGCTTTTATTGATCGTGAGCACATAGCTTTTAAATATCTGGTACTGTGCTGTATCACACATGATGAGCATTACATGCATGGCTCTTTGGGTTGTATTACACATGGTGGGATTAGATATGCAACACTGCGGGGTGTATTACACATAAGTGGAATTCTGATCCCACTTGGCTCTGAGGGTTATATCACACACTGAAGGAAAACATGCAGTTCTGTGGGCTGTATTACAGATAATAAACATTAAACACATGGCTCTGTAGGCTGCATCACAAATAATTTGGATTGATATGCAGCTCTGCTATGTCAGCATAAAACCTCCTTTGGCTGCCTGTAATGCATGGGATAGTAGGCCCCACTCCTAATATTATAAGCTAAACAAACGATATAATAACAACACCAGACATTGGTTGGCATGAAATGGACGAGAGGTTTTTAATAGGGTTACCTTTCATAAATAATCCATATACAGTCATGGCCAAAAGTTTTGAGAATCATACAAATATTCATTTTTACAAAGTCTACTGCTTCAGTTTTTCTAATGGCAATTTGCATATACTCCAGAATGTCATAAAGAGTGATCAGCTTAACAGCAATTACTTGCAAAGTCTATATTTGCCTAGAAAATGAACTTTAACCCCCAAAACACATTTCAACATCATTGCAGTCCTGCCTTAAAAGGAGCAGCTAACATCGTTTTAGTGATTGTTCCATTAACACAGGTGTGGGTGTTGATGAGGACAGGGCTGGCGATCAATCAGTCATGATTAAGTAAGAATGACACCACTGGACACTTTAAAAGGAGGCTGGTGCTTCGTATCATTGTTTCTCTTCAGTTAACCATGGTTATCTCTAAAGGTACCTTTACACGCCGCTACAACAGGGTGGAAACAACCGGGTGCTTCACGTGCACGAGCACGCACCAACGGTTACAAACGGTACCCGATACTGCCTTTACACGCCGCTAAAGGTACTCTACAAAAGGTTTAATCTACTCTGGATGCACCGCCGGGTGCCTCAAGTTACCTTCTGTAGAGCACCTTACCTCATTTACACGCCGTAACAGAAGGTAATATGGGAGGACCTGGTGCAGCAGGGACAACACATAGGCGTGCCAGAATTGTGGTTTACGAGACGTTCGTACGCTGATAGGAGAAAGCAATAGCATCATGATTGGTCAGCCAGCGCAGGAGGCTGACTAATACATGACGCTCGAGCAATTGTGTAGTGTGACTGGTCAGCTCATGAAATATGCCGCCCTATGCAGTGGCAACCAGTCGCATCGCAGGAGCTTCGACCAATGATCGCTGAAGCGGAGTGGTTTCCTGGAGGCTGTGTCACGCCCCGGGGAGTTATCTAGGTGGCGAAAAAACCTTACCCTACCTTATTTAGACACCGCTACCATCGGGTTGAAATCAACCTGTTTTAGAGCACTGCTCTGAAACAGGTGCCGCAAGTGACGGGTGGCAACAAGCTACTTTACACGCTGCTACCTCGGGTTGATTTGACGGTGCAAGATACATTTGTCTCATAAACCCGTTGTTTCCACCCTGTTGTAGCGGCGTGTAAAGGTACCATAAAGAAACACGTACAGCCATCATTGCACTGCACAAAAATGGCCTAACAGGGAAGAGTATCGCAGCTAGAAAGATTGCACCTCAGTCAACAATCTATCGCATCATCAAGAACTTCAAGGAGAGAGCTTCCATTGTTGTCAAAAAGGCTCCAGGGTGCCCAAGAAAGACCACCAAGCGCCAGGACTGTATCTTAAAACTGTTTCAGCTGCGGGATTGGACTACCAGCAGTGCCGAGCTTGCTCAGGAATGGCAGCAGGCCGGTGTGAGTGCTTCTGCACACACTGTGAGGCGGAGACTCTTTGAGCAAGGCTGGTTTCAAGGAGGGCAGCAAAGAAGCCACTTCTCTCCAGAAAAAACATCAGGGACCGACTGATATTCTGCAAAAGGTACAGGGAGTGGACTGCTGAGGACTGGGGTAAAGTCATTTTCTCTGATGAATCCCCTATTCAATTGTTTGGGACATCTGGAAAACAGCTTATTCGGAGAAGAAGAGGTGAGCGCTACCACCAGTCTTGTCTCATGCCAACTGTAAAGCATCCTGAAACCAATCATGTGTGGGGTTGCTTCTCAGCCAAGGGAATCGGCTCACTCACAGTCTTGCCTAAAAACACAGCCATGAATAAAGAATGGTACCAGAATGTCCTCCAAGAGCAACTTCTCCCAACCGTCCAAGAGCAGTTTGGCGCCCAACAATGCCTTTTCCAGCATGATGGAAAACCTTGCCATAAAGCAAAGGTGATAACTAAATGGCTCAGGGAACAAACATAGAGATTTTGGGTCCATGGCCTGGAAACTCCCCAGATCTTAATCCCATTGAGAACTTGTGGTCAATCATCAAGAGACGGGTGAACAAACAAAAACAACAAATTCTGGCAAAATGCAAGCATTGATTATGCAACAATGGACTGCTATCAGTCAGGATTTGGTCCAGAAGTTGATTGAGAGCATGCCAGGGAGAATTGCAGAGGGGTCAACACTGCAAATATTGACTTGCTGCATTAACTCATTCTGTCAATATAACCTTTTGGTACTCATAATATGATTGCAATTATATTTCTGTATGTGATACAAACATCAGACAAACACAAATAAAAACCAGAGGGCAGCAGATCATGTGAAAATATAATTTTGGTGTCATTATCAAAACTTTTGGCCATGACTGTATATTAATTAAAAGTTTTTCCATAAATAATGTTTTTTCAACTCATTAAACTCCAATTTGTAAAGACCATTAAAACCATTATAACAACCGACTTGAAAATAGAACTTTCCCCTCACTAAAAGCCTGACAACAGGGAAATTGGGGAACAGAAATAAAAAGGGGATGGGTGGGCGGGTGCGTTTTTCTTCGTCTCCTCAGAGACACTGACTGAAAATTCCTGTGGGCGGGGCATAAGTACTCCACTCTCCTGCACTTTTCAAACCAATGAGGTGCAAACTTATCAGACAAGCAGGACAGCCAATCACAGCGATCACCTGCTTCTGTTACCTCACAACAGGGACTCTTAACCCTTTACCATCCATCATGAGGATATCTCATGAATATTAACCCCTTCATGACCCAGGAATTTTTCATTTTTCATTTTCGTTTTTTGCTCCCCTGCTTCCAAGAGCCATAACTTTTTTATTTTTCCGTCAATATAGACATATGACGGCTTGTTTTTTGTGTGACGAGTTGTACTTTCGTATGCAATCATTTATTTTACCATATAGTGTACAGGGAAATGGCAAAAAGATTCTAAATGCAGTGAAATTGCAAAAAAAGTACAATGACACGTTTGTTTTTTGGGTATTTTAGTCGCCATATTCACTATATGGTAAAACCGACATGACGGGGTAATGCCTCACTTCGGTACGAGTACGCAGACATCCAACATATATACCTTTATTGGTATCTAGGTGGTGAAAAAAAATTCAGATCGAAAAAAAAAAAAATGGACTTTTTGCGTCATGTTCTGCGACCCGTAGGGTCCTCACTTTATGGGATCTGGGGCTGGGTGACAGCTTATTTTTTGCGTCTTGAGCTATCGTTTCTACAGATTCCATTTTTGGGGGGATCCGCAGTTTTGATCGCCCGTTATTGCATTTTATAGCAATAACGTGGCGACCAAAAAAACTGAATTTGGCGTTTGGACCATTTTTTCCGTTATGGAGTTTTCGGCTCTCATTAACAGATTTAATACGATGATAGATCGGGCGATTCTGAACGTGGCGATACCAAACGTGTATTTTTTTTAATTTTTTCTTTATATATATACTTTTATTGTGATTGGAGGAAAAGGGGGATGATTTGAACTTTTATACCATTTTTTTTTTTTTTACAGGTTTTTAAAAACTTTATATTTTAATTGATTCTTATTTTTACACTGCCCCATAGAGAGGCACCCTGCTGCACAGTCCAATCACTCCTGGGAGATACAGATGAGCTGCAGCTCATCTGTATCTCCCAGAATCGAGGACCTGCTGTGGTTGGCAGCGCCTGCCAACCACAGCAGGAAACTGCGCTGTGACAGCATCGGGGGTGTAGCCAGGACCCCGGGCTGTCATGTGAGCGCCGTAGATCCCGCGATACTATCGCGGGATCTCCGGAGCAGGCGGGGAACAGTGCGTTCCCCGCTGCAGCCGCCTTGGATCCCGCTGTCAGTGATTGACAGCATGATCCAAGGGGTTAACAACGTCAATCGGATGCCGAATCTGATCGGCGCTGTTACCCTGACATCTCAGCTGATGAGATCAGCTGAGATGTCAGGGCTTTGATGTGAGCTCCGCGCTGAAGCTCACATCAAACACCCCTTACGGCCCCTTGACGTACTCCTACGTAATAGGTCGGGAAGGGGTTAAGGCACCTATAATGACACACACATGTTAGGAAGAAACAGATACCTCAATATACTACTAGACAACTCAATTGCGGGGCCATAAGCCCATGCAGCCCCCACTCTATTAAGGGGTTCAACATGGGATTGTAGGCCCCACTCCTAATATTATAAGCTAAACAGACGATATAATAATAACACCAGACATTGTTTGGCATGAAATGGCCGAGAGGCTTTTAAAGGGAACCTGTCACCTCATCTATGCCCCCTAAATTATCACTACCTGCCCCTGCAGCCTCTAACTAGTTCCCTAACCATCCCTGCCTGACCTAATAAGGCTTTATACAAGCTAAATAAAACACTTTATAAACTTACCAGATTTGCGACTGTGGGGCGTTCTTGTCAGCAGGGCGGTGTCTTCAGGGCCGTGCTCCCCCGCCTCGCTGGTTTCATAACGCCCCAATGGGCGGCATTATTGATTTGAAGAGCGGGGGTGCCGATTTAAATCTTCCCTCCCCGCTCTTCATGATGCGGTGCCGAAAACCGCGTCATTTCCAGCCTGCGCACGCGCAGTGCGGCGGGAGGATGCGGCGCTGCGTCCATCGTCGCTAGGCAACGATCGGGAGCGTCTTCGGAAGGTGAGTATCGGCGCCCCCTCCCAAAAATGCACATATATATGTGTGTAATCCACATATATATATGGAATAGGGCCACGTCACACACACAGATAATTGTGCAGATATGGTTCACAGATCTCTGGTTGCAGTGAAATCATGGACACATTGTTACATTTGTACACAGCCACAAAATGTAACAATGTGTCCATGATTTCACTGCAACCAGAGATCTGCAAACAATCTCTGCACAATTATCTGTGTGTGTAACTGGGCCCTTACACACACATATATTTATTTTCACTTTGGATAGGCATACAGTGTTGGCCAAAAGTATTGACACCCCTGCAATTCTGTCAGATAATACTCAGTTTCTTCCTGAAAATGATTGCAATCACAAATTCTTTGGTATTATTATCTTCATTTAATTTCTCTTCAATGAAAAAAACACAAAAAAGAATTGTCCTAAAGCCAAATTGGATATAATTCCACACCAAACATAAAAAAGGGGGTGGACAAAAGTATTGGCACTGTTAGAAAAATCATGTGATGCTTCTCTAATTTGTGTAATTAACAGCACCTGTAACTTACCTGTGGCACCTAACAGGTGTTGACAATAACTAAATCACACTTGCAGCCAGTTGACATGGATTAAAGTTGACTCAACCTCTGTCCTGTATCCTTGTGTGTACCACATTGAGCATGGAGAAAAGAAAGAAGACCAAAGAACTGTCTGAGGACTTGAGAAACCAAATTGTGAGGAAGCATGAGCAATCTCAAGGCTACAAGTCCATCTCCAAAGACCTGAATGTTCCTGTGTCTACTGTGCGCGGTGTCATCAAGAAATTTAAAGCCCGTGGCACTGTGGCTAACTTCCCTAGATGTGGACGGAAAAGAAAAATTGACGAGAGATTTCAACGCAAGATTGTGCGGATGATGGATAAAGAACCTCGACTAACATCCAAACAAGTTCAAACTGCCCTGCAGTCCGAGGGTCCGAGGGTCCAACAGTGTTAACCCGTGCTATCCGTCGGCGTCTGAATGAAAAGGGACTGTATGCTAGGAGACCCAGGAAGACCCCACTTCTTACCCAGAGACAAAAAAGCCAGGCTGAAGTTTGCTAAAACTTACCTGAGAAAGCCTAAAACGTTTTTGAAGAATATTCATTTTTTGGGCAAAGGCATCAATATAGAGTTTACAGGAGAAAAAAAAGAGGCATTCAAAGAAAAGAACACGGTCCCTACAGTCAAACATGGAGGAGGTTCCATGATGCTTTGGGGTTGCTTTGCTGCCTCTGGCACTGGACTGCGTGACCGTGTGCATGGCATTATGAAGTCAGAAGACTACCAACAAATTTTGCAGCATAATGTAGGGCCCAGTGTGAGAAAGCTGGGTCTCCCTCAGAGGTCATGGGTCTTCCAGCAGGACAATGACCCAAAACACACTTCAAAAAGCACTAGAAAATGGTTTGAGAGAAAGCACTGGAGACTTCTAAGGTGGCCAGCAATGAGTCCAGACCTGAATCCCATAGAACACCTGTGGAGAGATCTAAAAATGGCAGTTTGGAGAAGGCACCCTTCAAATATCAGGGACCTGGAGCAGTTTGTCAAAGAAGAATGGTCTAAAATTCCAGCAGAGCATTGTAAGAAACTCATTGATGGTTACCGGAAGCGGTTGATCGCAGTTATTTTGGCTAAAGGTTGAGCAACCAAATATTAGGCTGAGGGTGCCAATACTTTTGTCTGGCCCATTTTTGGAGTTTTGTGTGAAATGATCAATGTTTTGCTTTTTGCTTCATTCTCTTCTGTGTTTTCTCATTGAAGACAAATTAAATGAAGATAATAATACCAAAGAATTTGTGATTGCAATCATTTTCAGGAAGAAACTGAGTATTATATGACAGAATTGCAGTGTATGTATATATATATATATATTATATAGTCAAGGTTAGGAGCAGCGTGTAATGCTGGTATTATACAGAGTGCAAAGGGTACAATACTGTAAAATAATGACACGCAGCTAACAAAAGTTAAAACTAATCGGTTAAATACTACATAGAGCTATATTTCCTCAGCATAAAAGTGGCTAATGTATAAGAACAAAGAGTGTGAACTTCTGATTACTGTAGTAAATGAAGCACTGTCACATTATCTACTTGTTTGATTATGAATTAGGTGAGGGGTATTATTATGGAAATGAATTTATGTAAATTATATGCAAGGAAGTGATGTAATTAGCCAAAGGTGCATAAAAGACTGCTCTAATTGTATTGTGGTTGCTGGAAAAAGAGCTGACAGGCTCGAAACGTTGCCATCTGTGCCAGGCTGGAATAAACATCTATTGCATTGGAAAGAAGTGCTGTGACCCATTTATAAACTGTATATATATATATATATCTACTATATAATTGTCTAAGACGTTTTCGTGTCGGACCCCGACAACGTGCCGTGGATATGTCACACTCTGTGACGTCATCACGGCGAAGCATTGGCCGCGTAGCGGCCATTGCGAGCCGCTGACGTCACCACGCACGAACAATGGCCGCGAAGCGGCCATTGCGAGTCGGTGGCCGAAAATAGAACCAGAGGCTCGGCCACAAATTTAGCGATGTACCGCTGAGGTAGCGCGAGCAATGGCCGCGAGGCCATTGCGAGTCGCTACCTCAGCCGCCCTGTGCCCCTGTGCCTCAGTGCCTCCTGTGCCCCTGTGCCCTGTGCCTCAGTGTCCCTGTGCCCCTGTGCCTCAGTGCCTCCTGTGCCCCTGTGCCCTGTGCCTCAGTGCCTCCTGTGCCCCTGTGCCCCTGTGCCTCAGTGCCTTCTGTGCCCCTGTGCCCTGTGCCTCAGTGTCCCTGTGCCCCTGTGCCTCAGTGCCTCCTGTGCCCCTGTGCCTCAGTGTCCCTGTGCCCCTGTGCCTCAGTGCCTCCTGTGCCCCTGTGCCCTGTGCCTCAGTGCCTCCTGTGCCCCTGTGCCCCTGTGCCTCAGTGCCTCCTGTGCCCCTGTGCCCTGTGCCTCAGTGTCCCTGTGCCCCTGTGCCTCAGTGCCTCCTGTGCCCCTGTGCCCTGTGCCTCAGTGCCTCCTGTGCCCCTGTGCCCCTGTGCCTCAGTGCCTTCTGTGCCCCTGTGCCCTGTGCCTCAGTGTCCCTGTGCCCCTGTGCCC
>JARQOC010000004.1:493264539-493292039 GCA_033576535.1 Allobates femoralis
ATATATATATATAATATATATATATATATAGATATATATATAGAGAGAGAGAGAGAGACATGCCATATTATATATATGTATAGGATTATTATCATATAGATCAATAAGCTATTTAATACCAATATATACAATATATTTTATAAATAATATCCTAAAAATATATCCAAAAACTATATTATATATATTATTAACTTAAATAAATTATGTATATTATATATTACAATTTATTATAATGTATATATATATATATATATATATATATTACATATCTATATATATTATATATATATAATTATATATATATATATATATAGATATACATATATAGATTAAGATAAAATATATATATATATATATATATATATATATATATATATATTGTATATTAATCTATATATGTATATGTATATATATATATCTATTTATATATATCTAATATATATAGATATGTGATATATATATATCTATACATTATAATAAATTGTAATATATAATATACATAATTTTTTAAAGTTAATATATATATAATATATTTTTTGGATATATTTTTAGGATATTATTTATAAAATATATTGTATATATTGATATTAAATAGATTATTGATCTATATGATACACAATTATATAAATCTTTTTCAGCCTTATATTAAATTTTGGTCTGAAATTATGCCAGTGCCTCAATATTTAATGTATATAAGCTTTGTAAAAAACATTAGTCATCTATATGTAAATAATGTTCCTTACTTCATTAACTTCTTTGGTGACTTATTTTGATTATAATTTTATTATTGCCTTTGAGACCTTTCACAATACCTTTTTATCAGGAATTTGTGGGAAAAATAATCGCTTCTGCACGTTCCGCATAATGGCTCACGTGTGGCATAAATGCGCCATTCAAATGTATTTTTCCTTTTAATTTGCAGTAATTTGTGGAACTTGCGGAACTTGCGGCGCGGTGGCGGTTTGTGCCATGCAAAGTATAGGTGCAGTTGCGCCAAATGCAGTTTTGAACTTATGGTAGGTGTGGCCGCAAAAAAAAAACCCGGTCAGCTGAGTTTTTTTTCACAGCCGCACCTGCTGCAAGTGCAAAATTGCAATTGCTGCACCTGCTGCAAGTAAGTCTATACTTTGCATGGCAAAAAACGCAAGCGCACCATAAGTGTAACGGTAATGCGGCTAACGCGGCAGATGTGGTTCTTTTACTGCATCTCCTGCAAATTACGAAAAATGCTGATGTTATTTTTTTGGATATATTTTTATGATATAATTTATATATAAAAATATATTGGATATAATAACAATTATCAATATAAATATTACTACTTTGACTATATTGCTATGCAGAATGTATATTGATTGCTTCCTTAAATAATATACTGTAGCTATTATTGCATACATTTTGCTGTAGTGTGCTCAATATGAGCTCTGACAAACCAAAAAGCTCTGTTAGAGCTAAGAATGCTGCACGCCAGCGCAAGAAGCGTGAGCAGGAAGATCCGGAAAAAAGATGTCTCCGTTTGGTTAAGCTCAAGGAGGATATGAATAAAAGAATTGCAAAGGAGTCTGCTGAAAAAAAGAAGCAGTCGGTTGGCCAAAAAAGCTGAGGTGGAACGAAAAAGACGCAAAAAACAACAGGTGAAGGTGCAAGGAGAAGCATCTACCTCTGATATGGCGTCTATATCTGTGTCTCCAACACCTTTGGAAACTCAACTGCCTACAACATCTGGCCGCAAAAAAAAAAAGGTGAAGGTGCAAGGAAAACCATCTACCTCTGATATGGCGTCTATATCTGTGTCTCCAACACTTTTGGAAACTCAACTGCCTACAACATCTGGCACGGGTAAAGTGAAGTGCAAAGGTTCTTCTAAAACAAGAACAGACAAGACTGCTTCTGCCATCACAAGACACAAATTGGCTAAAGTCAAGCGTTTACAAATTATGTCACCTACCTCAAAACAACGCCGTTTGGCCCATTTGGCTGCCTCACAGCGTCAATTACGCCAAAAAAAAAACCTCAGGAATAAGTCTTCAGTCACTACTTCTTTTCTTGAATGTGTTGAAACTTCTACACAGCTACGCCTTATTTTTGTAGGCATCTACAAAAAACCTCATCGGTTGCTCACTTCACCAACGTCATTAATCCCTATTGGCTTTACTGATGATGATAGCAGTATTTTAGAACATACCTGTGGGCCCATGAATGTGTTATGTGAACATTGTGAAGCACAACATTTTGAGGCTGAAAGGCCATCTGATGGACAGTTCTCCCTTTGTTGTCACAAGGGTAAAGTTAAGGTACCATTACCTCAGTACCCTGAGCTCTTCACTACTTTACTAAAAGGAGACAGCCCATATAGTAAAAATCTCATGGAGAATATCAGGAGCATTAATAGTTCCTTTGCATTTGCTTCGATGGGTGCAAGTGTTTCGCAACCACCTGGACACGGTCCTTATTGTTTCCGGATTCACGGCCAAATTTACCATAGAACTGGAACTCTCCACCCCGCTGAAGGTCAAGTTCCAGCATATGCACAGCTCTATATTTTGGATAGTGCTACTGCTACTGAACAACGCCTACAGTCTCCAGAAAATCTCAAGTGTAATCCAGCCTTGATGACAATTATTGCTGAGCAATTGGAAGGTATTAATCCCTTTGTTTCAGCCTACAAAATGTTACGGCAAGTGGAGGAAGAGGAAGAACAGAAAGCATTTGAACATGGCACAAAAATGCCTAATATCATCATGGCAATTAAACAAGACAGAGAGCAAGACCCAAGACGGTATAACAACCCTACTGTCCATGAAGTTGCAGTCATCTTTGAAAATGCTGATGGAGAGCCACCATTTAATAGAGACATTTTAATACATCTAAAACCAGACACAAATAATCCGTTGGCCCCAAAACACAGCAAATAAGTATTTTACACAGTAATTTGGATGCATTACTGTATCCATTGTTTTTCCCTCATGGAGAGCAAGGGTGGCATGAATCACTCATACACCAAGGCCAAAATCCTCGCAGGGTAACACAGCTGCAGTATTACTGTTATTTGCTGTCAGTACGGGCAGAATTCAATCCTGTCCTTAATGGAGGAAAACTGACACAGCAGTACTTGGTGGATGCCTATGTTAAGATCGAGGCCAATCGTTTAAATTTTATACGACAACACCAGAAAGATTTGAAGGTGGAAGATTATTGTCTCCTTCAAGAACATTTGCTGAGAAAATCCGTAGAAAAAGGAATCCCCATTGGCAAAACCGTAATTTTACCATCTTCCTTTGAGGGAAGTCCCCGAAACATGCAGCAGAGGTATCAAGATGCCATGGCGATTGTAACTAAATTTGGAAGACCAGATCTTTTTATAACGATGACCTGCAATCCAAAATGGAGTGAAATTGTAACCAATTTACAGCCATGGCAGCGTGCTGAACATCGCCCGGATTTAGTGGCACGTGTATTCAGGATTAAACTTGAAGCCCTTTTGAAAGATATTAATTCTGGATTATTTGGCAAGGTTTGTGCTATGGTTCATGTGATAGAATTTCAAAAGCGAGGCCTACCACATGCTCACATTCTAATTATTCTGGATGCCAACTCAAAACTAAGAACTGAGGTGGAAGTGGACAATACTGTTTGGGCTGAAATTCCTGATCCATCACATTACCCTCTGCTCCATCAAATTGTCATGCAACACATGATCCATGGCCCCTGTGGACAACACAATCCCAATTCTCCATGTATGGAGAATGGAAAGTGTAAAAAAAATTTTCCAAAACAGTTTCAAACAAAAACTGTTATACCTGAGGATGCATATCCAAGTTATCAAAGAAACGAAGGACCTTCTTTTCCACACCATTCCAAGATGATTGATAATTCTTGGGTGGTTCCATATAACCCTTTCCTTCTATTAAAATATAAGTGCCATATCAATGTGGAAGTATGTGCTTCCATTCAGAGCGTAAAATACCTCTTCAAATATGTGTACAAAGGTCATGACAAAGCCAATGTGGAAATTTGTGAAACCAACATCAGACACGATGAAACTCATAAATTCATGGATTCCAGATATGTCAGTGCACCAGAGGCAGCTTGGCGAATCTTTGCTTTTCAAATGCATAGACAATCTCACAGCATTAGTCGTCTTGCAGTACATCTGCCTCATTCACAATCACTTTTTTTTCACGAGGGTGATTCTGCGGACAACATCAGTTATTCAATGGACAGACAATCAACACTCATGGCCTACTTTACCCTCAATGAGAATGATCCCAAAGCTCGGGAGTACTTATATCGTCAAATTCCTGAGCATTATGTTTGGAAAGAAGGTGCATGGGAAGTTAGAAGGAGAAGAGGTGCTTCAGTCATTGGTAGGCTCTACACTGTTAGTATTCAAGAACAAGAACGTTATTTTTTAAGGCTGTTGTTACTCCATGTTAAAGGAGCTACAAGTTTTGATAACCTTAAGACTGTTAAGGAAGTCACATACCCAACGTTTAAAGAGGCGGCATTAGCCCTTGGATTGCTCTTCGATGACAGTGTTTGGAGAAAAACTTTATTGGATGCCTGTGTTCTCAATATGCCTGCACAGCTCCGTGAAATGTTTGCGTATATATGTGTCTTTGGTCCTCCTAATCATCCTCTGGAGTTGTGGCAAGAATTTAAACAACACTTCGTTCAAGATTACTGCCATGCCTACCACCCTGACACTGATGATTGTGAACATTGTGAAGGATACGCCATGACTGATGTTGAACATGTTTTAAAATTTCATGCTAAACATTTCATTGATTTTAATCTGCCACGCCCAAAAAGAAAACCACACATTCGTCCTCAATACAACAAAGAAGAAGAGTTAGTAAGAGCACATGAAATGAAAGCCACCTTAAATGATCAACAACGTTTGGCCTATACTGCAATCCATAAAGCTTTAGAGGATACAAGTGATAAGCCAAAGTGCTTTTTCCTTGACGGTCCCGGTGGAAGTGGGAAAACATATCTGTATCATCTATTGATTCATGAACTGAGAGGAGAAGGAGAAGTTGTCTCACCTGCAGCCAGTACAGGGATTGCTGCTAATCTATTGCAAGGAGGAAGAACTATCCATTCACTGTATGGCATACCAATACCAATTAATGAGACATCCGTTTCAAGAATCAAAAATGATACTGATGCGGCCCAACATTTGAAGACTACCAAACTCTTCATCATCGATGAGTCTACTATGTTGTCAAAATACGCTTTGCATGTAATTGATCAATTATTACGGGATGTCATGACAACTGATGTCTTCAACAAAAATAAATTACCCTTTGGAGGGAAAGTCATTGTTCTGGGAGGAGACTTTCGGCAGTGTCTTCCTATCATCTCCCACGGAACAAGGACAGACATTGTAGAGAGCTGCATTAAATATTCACGACAATGGCAGCTTTTCAATCAATTGCCGCTCATTAACAACATGCGCTCCATTGATTCTGAATATAGCAATTGGTTAATTCAATTGGGAAATGGAGAATTGTCCAATGATTACAACCTTGGTGATGATGTCATTGAGATCCCGCAAGACATGATCTGCACTGGCTCTTTAATCTTGGACATATTTGGTGAAAACATTGTCATTGATGTGAATAATGATGAAAGTATTCAGAATGCTGCATCACATGCCATTCTTTGTCCCAAAAATGACGCTGTGGATTTGATCAATTCAAAAGTGATGGATTGTATTCCTGGAGAATACATGGAATATATGAGCCATGATTCCATTGATCCAGATGAGACGGAAAATCCTGAACAATATCCTGTGGAATTTCTAAATTCTCTAACACCAACAGGAATGCCTTCTCATCTCCTGAAATTAAAAGTTGGTACAATTATAATGCTTTTGCGTAATTTTAACAGCAGAAAAGGACTTTGCAACGGGACTCGGATGATTATTATTGCTTTGTTTGACAACTTGATACAAGCAAAAGTAATTTCTGGCTCGGATGAAGGAAATGTAGTCTTCATTCCAAGAATTGATCTCTGTCCATCAGAGACTGGATTGCCTTTCAAACTAAGACGTCGGCAATTTCCCGTGACGCCTGCCTTTGCCATGACCATAAATAAATCTCAAGGACAAACTTTGGAGAAAGTGGGGATTTATTTGCCAGAACCTGTTTTTGGCCATGGACAATTATATGTGGCTTTCTCACGTGTGAAGAGACGATGCAATGTGAAGGTGAAAGTGGTGGATTCATGCATTCAAGGGAAATTGGTGCCTAACTGTGAGAAAGTCTTCACCAAAAATATTGTCTATCGGAATATTTTGGGATGAACTTTTGCATATTTTATATTTTTACCTTTTCTATTTAAAAAAAAAAAAAAAAAATAAAAAAAAAAAAAAATTAGTTTAGTCTTTTCAATTTCAGTTTTTTATGTGCATAGTTTATACAATGTTTGTGGAAAAACACATTTTAGATTTCATTGGAGATGTGTATCATTCTGATTTTATCACAGGGTGATAGAAACCACTATTTAAAGCTCCAGTACACTACGTGCTGAGAGATTTGATTCTTATTCTTTAAAGGGAGAGGTTTTTGTGAACAGCTAAGAGACGGGTGGGACGGCTGTTCACACACATCTCATTACCAAGGTGTGTTCCACATGTTTAGATAGATAGGGACAAACATAAATTATTAATTAGATTCTACCACGACATTTTTCTTAGATTTTTTCACTTTGTTGAGGAATATACTAAATGATAATAATTGTACATGAAGGACTTATCAAGAACATACTTGCTGTAATTTTCATAATTGCATATATGTAATTTGTACTTAATTTGCAGTTTGTGCAGACAACATAGTTGTGGCAGTGTCATCCACATCAACTGCAGTCACCTGTGGTTAGTTAGTGGATGCATCTTATGCACCTGCTGAAGCTATGTTAACTCCATTTACTGTAGGTTAATTACAAGTTTTTTTGTTATTGCACGGATATTGCTGCAAGTCTGTAGTTGGTAACTCCTTCTGTATCAATTTACAAAATTTTATTATTTACATCACAATCCTCAAAAAATCGAAGAAAAATCCAGCAATTAAAAATATCTAAATTATATCAATTCGGATTTAGTTAGAGTAGGTCCCACCAGGCGTAAGGGCATCTTGACGCGATTGGTGGGCTGACACAAAGTGGCTGATACATATATTAGTACTGTTAATTCATCAATTCAAAAAATTGACATATTAAGAAGTATTGCTACTTTGTGTTCTAAGACCCTTACAACATAATAGTTCAATTTTCCTTAAATGATATCAACCATACTAATATATGTAGTTGGTGTAAAGATGTCATTGGAATAATTGGATTATTATTTGAAAATCTAAAAAAAACATTAAAAATATTCTAGACACCCGATGCATTTGCATCGGGCTCACAGCTAGTATATATATATATATATATATATATATATATATATATGATGCATCTATAGATATAATGCATCTATACACTTGTGTATATATATATAGATGCATCATATATATAATTTATAATTTAGAAAAGCTGCACAGCACACAGCAGACCAGTGTGAACTGGTGCAAGCATGGACGCAGAATCAAACAAGCTGAATAAAAGTCCCTGCAGCACACAGCTACCACCAATGATGCACAGTGCTAACAAGCCATATGTGTTTGAGGAAAAAATTCAAAAACTTACGTTTTTTTCAAAAAACTCAATAATCTTATCTTTTAATTCTGGAGTTCTTAGTACATACATTGGCCAATGTCTGCTTGCTCATCAACTACGACAAAGTGACTCCAGGTATGATGAGCCCTATCTGACATCCCTGCCCTCCTTGTCCACCCCCCACCTCTCGGTGGGCAGGCACCATCTATACCCTCCATCACCTGTAGGTTTAATGAGGGTGCACATTGCAGCAAAGGAGTCTGCAACTCCATGTTTGATTCTGCGTCCATGCTTGCACCAGTTCACACTGGTCTGCTGTGTGCTGTGCAGCTTTTCTAAATTATATATTATATGGAGTTGCAGATTCCTTTGCTGCAATGTGCACCCTCATTAAACCTACAGGTGATGGAGGGTATAGATGGTGCCTGCCCACCGAGAAGTGGGGGGTGGACAAGGAGGGCAGGGATGTCAGATAGGGCTCATCATACCTGGAGTCACTTTGTCGTAGTTGATGAGCAAGCAGACATTGGCCAATGTATGTAGTAAGAACTCCAGAATTAAAAGATAAGATTATTGAGTTTTTTGAAAAAAACGTAAGTTTTTGAATTTTTTCCTCAAACACATATGGCTTGTTAGCACTGTGCATCATTAGTGGTAGCTGTGTGCTGCAGGGACTTTTATTCAGCTTGTTTGCATCATATATAGATATGGTGCATCTATATATATATATATATACACACACAAGTGTATAGATGCATCATATCTATAGATGCATCACATATATATATATGCTGTATATATACAGTGGATGCATCTATATATACAGTATATATATATATATATATATATATATATATATATATATGGTGCATCTATAGATATAATGCATCTATACACTTGCGTATATATATAGATGCATCATATCTATAGATGCATCATATATGTACTGCATATATACAGTAGATGCATCATATATATATATATATATATATAATATATATACACTATATATATACTGTAGATGCATATATATATATATATATATATATATATATATATATATATATGCATCTACGATGTATACAGTTTTATATATATATATATATATATATATATATACTAGCTGTGAGCCCGATGCAAATGCATCGGGTGTCTAGAATTTTTTTTAATTTTTTTTAAGATTTTCAAATAATAATCCAATTATTCCAATGACATCTTTACACCAACTACATATATTTGTATGGTTGATATCATTTAAGGAAAATTGAGCTATTATGTTGTAAGGGTCTTAGAACACAAAGTAGCAATACTTCTTAATGTGTCAATCGTTTGAATTGATGAATTAACAGTACTAATGCGTGTATCAGCCAGTTTGTGTCAGCCCACCAATCGCGTCAAGATGCCCTTATGCCTGGTGAGTCCTACTCTAACTAAATCCGAATTTATATAATTTAGATATTTTTTATAGCTGGATTTTTCTTAGATTTTTTGAGGATTGTGATGTAAATAATAAAATTTTGTAAATTGATACAGAAGGAGTTACCAGCTACAGACTTGCAGCAATATCCATGCAATAACCAAAAAACTTGTAGTTAACCTACGGTAAATGGAGTTAACGTAGCTTCAGCAGGTGCATAAGATGCATCCACTAACTAACCACAGGTGACTGCAGTTGATGTGGATGACACTGCCGCAACTATGTTGTCTGCACAAACCGCAAGTTAAGTACAAATTACATATATGCAATTATGAAAATTACAGCAAGTATGTTGTTGGTGAGTCCTTCATGATCAATTATTATCATTTAGTATATTCCTCAACAAAGTGAAAAAATCTAAGAAAAATGGCGTGGTAGAATCTAATTAATAATTTATGTTTGTCCCTATCTATCTAAACATGTGGAACACACCTTGCTAATGAGATGTGTGTGAACAGCCGTCCCACCCGTCTCTTAGCTGTTCACAAAAACCTCTCCCTTTAAAGAATAAGAATCAAATCTCTCAGCACGTAGAGTACTGGAGCTTTAAATAGTGGTTTCTATCACCCTGTGAGAAAATCAGAATGATACACATCTCCGATGAAATCTGTAATGTGTTTTTCCACAAATATTGTATAAACTATGTACATAAAAAACAGAAAATGTAAAGACTAAACTAATTTTTTTGTTATTTTTTTTTTTTTTGTTTTAAATAGAAAAGGTAAAAAAATAAAATAGGCAAAAGTTCATCCCAAAATATTCCGATAAACAATATTTTTGGTGAAGACTTTCTCACTGTTAGGCACCAATTTGCCTTGAATGCATGAATCCACCACTTTCACCTTCACATTGCATCGTCTCTTCACACGTGAGAAAGCCACATATAATTGTCCATGACCAAAAACAGGTTCTGGCAAATAAATCCCCACTTTCTCCAATGTTTGTCCTTGGGATTTATTTATGGTCATGGCAAAGGCAGGCTTCACGGGAAATTGTCGACGTCTTAGTTTGAAAGGCAATCCAGTCTCTGATGGACAGAGATCAATTCTTGGAATGAAGACTACATTTCCTTCATCCGAGCCAGAAATTACTTTTGCTTGTATCAAGTTGTCAAACAAAGCAATAACAATCATGCGAGTCCCGTTGCAAAGTCCTTTTCTGCTGTTAAAATTACGCAAAAGCATTACAATTGTACCAACTTTTAATTTCAGGAGATGAGAAGGCATTCCCGTTGGTGTTAGTGAATTTAGAAATTCCACGGGATATTGTTCGGGATTTTCCGTCTCATCTGGATCAATGGAATCGTGGCTCATATATTCAATTTATTCTCCAGGAATACAATCCATAACTTTTGAATTGATCAAATTCACAGCGTCATTTTTGGGACAAAGAATGGCATGTGATGCAGCATTCTGAATACTTTCGTCATTATTCACATCAATGACAATGTTTTCACCAAATATATCCAAGATTAAAGAGCCAGTGCAGATCATGTCTTGCGGGATCTCAATGACATCATCACCAAGGTTGTAATCATTGGACAATTCTCCATTTCCCAATTGAATTAACCAACGGCTATAATCAGAATCAATGGAGCGCATGTTATTAATGAGCGGCAATTGTTTGAAAACCTGCCATTGTCGTGAATATTTAATGCAGCTCTCTACGATGTCTGTCCTTGTTCCATGAGAGATGATAGGAAGACACTGCCGAAAGTCTCCTCCCAGAACAATGACTTTCCCTCCAAAGGGTAATTTATTTTTCTTGGAGACATCAGTTGTCATGACATCCCGTAATAATTGATCAATTACATGCAAAGCGTATTTTGACAACATAGTAGACTCATCGATGATGAAGAGTTTGGTAGTCTTCAAATGTTGGGCTGCATCAGTATCATTTTTGATTCTTGAAACGGATGTCTCATTAATTGGTATTGGTATGCCATACAGTGAATGGATAGTTCTTCCTCCTTGCAATAGATTAGCAGCAATCCCTGTACTGGCTGCAGGTGAGACAACTTCTCCTTCTCCTCTCAGTTCATGAATCAATAGATGATAGAGATATGTTTTCCCACTTCCACCTGGACCGTCAATGAAAAAGCACTTTGGCTTATCACTTGTATCCTCTAAGGCTTTATGGATTGCATTATAGGCCAAACGTTGTTGATCATTTAAGGTAACTTTCATTTCACGTGCTCTTACTAACTCTTCTTCTTTGTTGTATTGAGGACGAATGTGTGGTTTTCTTTTTGGGCGTGGTAGATTAAAATCATTAAAATGTTTTGCATGAAATTTTAAAACATGTTCAACATCAGTCATGGCATATCCTTCACAATGCTCACAATCATCAGTGTCAGGGTGGTAGGCATGGCAGTAATCTTGAACGAAGTGTTGTTTAAATTCTTGCCACAACTCCAGGGGATGATTAGGAGGACCAAAGACACATATATATGCAAACATGTCACGGAGCTGTGCAGGCATATTGAGAACACAGGCATCCAATAAAGTTTTTCTCCGAATAGTGTCATCGAAGAGCAATCCAAGGGCTAATGCCGCCTCTTTAAAAGTTGGGTATGTGACTTCCTTAACAGTCTTAAGGTTGTCAAAACTTGTAGCTCCTTTAACATGGAGTAACAACAGCCTTAAATAGTACCGTTCTTGTTCTTGAATACTAACAGTGTAGAGTCTACCAATGACTGAAGCACCTCCTCTCCTTCTAACTTCCCATGCACCTTCTTTCCAAACATAATGCTCAGGAATTTGACGATATAAGTACTCATGAGCATTGGGATCATTCTCATTGAGGGTAAAGTAGGCCATGAGTGTTGATTGTCTGTCCATTGAATAACTGATGTTGTCCTCAGAATCACCCTCGTGAAAAAAAAGTGATTGTGAATGAGGCAGATGTACTGCAAGACGAATAATGCTGTGAGATTGTCTATGCATTGGGAAAGCAAAGATTCGCCAAGCTGCCTCTGGTGCACTGACATATCTGGAATCCATGAATTTATGAGTTTCATCGTGTCTGATGTTGGTTTCACAAATTTCCACATTGGCTTTGTCATGACCTTTGTAGACATATTTGAAGAGGTATTTTACGCTCTGAATGGAAGCACATACTTCCACATTAATATGGCACTTATATTTTAATAGAAGGAAAGGGTTATGGAACCACCCAAGAATTATCAATCATCTTGGAATGGTGTGGAAAAGAAGGTCCTTCGTTTCTTTGATAACTTGGATATGCATCCTCAGGTATAACAGTTTTTTTTGAAATTTTTTGGGAAAAGCTTTTTTACACTTTCCATTCTCCATACATGGAGAATTGGGATTGTGTTGTCCACAGGGCCATGTATCATGTGTTGTATGACAATTTGATGGAGCACAGGGTAATGTGATGGATCAGGAATTTCAGCCCAAACAGTATTGTCCACTTCCACCTCAGTTCTTAGTTTTGAGTTGGCATCCAGAATAATTAGAATGTGAGCATGTGGTAGGCCTCGCTTTTGAAATTCTATCACATGAACCATAGCACAAACCTTACCAAATAATCCACAATTAATATCTTTCAAAAGGGCTTCAAGTTTAATCCTGAATACACGGGCCACTAAATCCGGTCGATGTTCAGCACGCTGCCATGGGTGTAAATTGGTTTCAATTTCGCTCCATTTTGGATTACAGGTCATCGTTATAAAAAGATCTGGTCTTCCAAATTTAGTTACAATCGCCATGGCATCTTGATACCGCTGCTGCATGTTTCGGGGACTTCCCTCAAAGGAAGATGGTAAAATTACCGTCTTGCCAATGGGGATTCCTTTTTCTATGGATTTTCTCAGCAAATGTTCTTGAAGGAGACAATAATCCTCCACCTTCAAATCCTTCTGATGTTGTCGTATAAAATTTAAACGATTTGCCTCGATTTTAACATAGGCATCCACCAAGTACTGCTGTGTCAGTTTACCACCATTAAGGACAGGATTGAATTCTTTCCGTACTGCCAGCAAATAACAGTAATACTGCAGCTGTGTCACCCTGCGAGGATTTTGGCCTTGCTGCTTGAGTCCCTCATGCCACCCTTGCTCTCCATGAGGGAAAAACAATGGATACAGTAATGCATCCAAATTACTGTGTAAAATGCTTATTTGCTGTGTTTTGGGGGCCAACAGATTATTTGGGTCTGGTTTTAGATGTATTAAAATGTCTCTATTAAATGGTGGCTCTCCATCAGCATTTTCAAAGACGACAGCGACTTCATGGACAGTAGGGTTGTTATACCAACTTGGGTCTTGCTGTCTGTCTTGTTTAATTGCCATGATGATATTAGGCATGTTTGTGCCATGTTCCAATGCTTTCTGTTCTTCTTCTTCCTCCACGTGCCGTAACATTTTGTAAGCTGAAACAAAGGGATTAATACCTTCCAATTGCTCAGCAATAATTCTCATCAAGGCTGGATTACACTTGAGATTTTCTGTAGACTGTAGGCGTTGTTCAGTAGCAGTAGCACTATCCAAAATATACAGCTGTGCATATGCTGGAACTTGACCTTCAGTAGGGTGGAGAGTTCCAGTTCTATGGTAAATTTGGCCGTGAATCCGAAAACAGTAAGGACCATGTCCAGGTGGTTGAGAAACACTTGCACCCATGGAAGCAAATGCAAAGGAACTATTAATGCTCCTGATATTCTCCATGAGATTTTTACTATATGGGCTGTCTCCTTTCAGTAAAGTAGTGAAGAGCTCAGGGTACTGAGGTAATGGTACCTTAACTTTGCCCTTGTGACAACAAAGGGAGAACTGTCCATCAGATGGCCTTTCAGCCTCAAAATGTTGAGCTTGACAATGTTCACATAACATATTCATGGGCCCACAGGTATGTTGTAAAATACCGGTATCGTCATCAGTAAAGCCAATAGGGATTGATGACGTCGGTGAAGTGAGCAACAGATGACCTTTTTTGTAGATGCCTACATAAATAAGGCGTGGCTGTGTAGAACTGTCACCACATCCAACAAAAGAAGTAGTGACTGGAGACTTCTTACTGAGGGTTTTTTTTTTGCGTAGTTGATGCTGTGAGGCAGCCAAATGGGCCAAACGGCGTTGTTTTGAGGTAGGTGACATAATTTGTAAACGTTTGACTTTAGCCAATTTGTGTCTTGTCATGGCAGAAGCAATCTTGTCTGTTCTTGTTTTAGAAGAACATTTGGACTTCACTTTACCCGTGCCAGATGTTGTAGGCAGTTCAGTTTCAGAAAGTGTTGGAGACACAGATATGGACGCCATATCAGAGGTAGATGGTTCTCCTTGCACCTTCACCTGTTGTTGTTTGCGTCTTTTGCGTTGCGCCTCAGCTTTTTTGGCCAACCGACTGCTTCTTTCTTCAGCAGACTCCTCAGCAATTCTTTTATTCAAAGCCTTCTTGACCTTAAGCAAACGGAGACGTTTTGTTTCCGGATCTTCCTGCGCACGCTTCTTGCGCTGGCATGCAGCATTCTTAGCTCTAACAGAGCTTTTTTGTTTGTCAGAGCTCATATTGAGCACAGTACAGAAAAATGTATCCAATAATAGCTACAGTATATTATTTAAGGAAGCAATCAATATACATTCTGCATAGCAATATAGTCAAAGTAGTAATATTTATATTGATAATTTTTATTATATACAATATATTTTTATATATAAATTATATTATAAAAATATATCAAAAAAATATATTAGGGCCCTTTCACATCAGCGTTTTTCGTAATTCGCGGCAGATGCAGTTAAAAAAACCGCATCTGCCGCGTTTGCCGCATAACCGTTACACTTGCGGCGCGGTTGCGGTTTTTGCCATGCAAAGTATATGCGTACTTGCGGCAGGTGCGGCTAGTGCGTTTTTGCACTTGCGGCAGATGCGTATGGGAAAAAAAACCGCGGCTGACCGCGGTTTTTTTTTGCGGCCGCACCTGCCGCAAGTGCAAAACCGTACTTGCCGCAAGTACGCCTACACTTTGCATGGCAAAAACCGCAACCGCGCCGCAAGTTCCGCAAGTTCCGCAAATTACCGCAAGTTGAAAGGAAAAATACATTGGAATGCCGCATTTATGCCGCACGTGAGCCATTATGCGGAATTTGCAGAAGTTGCGATTTTTTCCCCCACAAATTCCTCAAAAAAAGGTATTGTGAAAGGTCTCAAAGGCAAGAAAAAAATTAAGATCAAAAAAAGTCACCAAAGAAGTTAATGAAGTAAGGAGCATTATTTACATATAGATTAGGGATGGGCGAATCTACTCGCTAGGACTCGTTACTCGGCGAGTAGTAAGGGACTCGCAGGACTCGGTACTCTGCGAGTTTCCCAGTGATTACTCGCACGAGTCCAATGCAAATCAATATCAATCCTAGTTTTGTCAGAAACGCTGACAAAACTAGGATTGCCATTGTTTGCATTAGACTCGGCTACTGTGCCAGTGATAGCAGGGAAACTCGCAGATAACTGCTGTTTCTTTGCGAGCCGAGTCCAGCTGTCTTCTCTGTGCAGCTCCAGGGTCCTAGAGCCCGCCTGCTGCCTGATGTAGCAGTGCTGAGATTGTTCTCAGTCTGCTCATTCCCTGTGCATAGACATCTATATTTATGCACAGGGTATGTAGCAGAGAGGACATCTCGTTTTGGACTGCGTCGGACGGAAGAGGATTTTTTTAATTAAAGATGGAGTCCCTAATGGCTTTTTTTTTATTTCAAATAAAAATTTTTCTCTGTGTTGTGTTTTTTTAACCCTTGGAGATTCTTAGTGGCTGGGTCAAACGTGGCCTGACAGTAAGAATCTCGGGCTTAATACCAGCTTGTATAACAAAGCTGGTATTAACCCCTTTATTACCCAGCGTGCCACCGCCACCAGGGCCGCTGGAAGAGCGGGGTTCAGCGTCAGAGGATGGCGCTTCAATGAACGCGCCATCTTCTGGGGCGGCTGCGGGCTGCAATTTGCAGCGGGGGGTGCCCAGAAAGCTTGGGCCTCCCTGCGCTGTGGATTCCAGCCCCCAGCTGCTTAGCTGTACCTGGCTAGACATAGAAATTGCGCGGAGCCCCACGCATTTTTTTTTTTTATTATTTAATGAATTTCAGAGTCAGAGGCTCAGAGTCAGAGTCTCGGAGTCGGAGTCTCCTCAGAGTCGGAGTCTCAGAGTCGGAGTCTCAGAGTCGGAGTCGCCTCAGAGTCGGAGTCGCCTCGGAGTCGGAGTCGTCTCGGAGTCGGAGTCGTCTCGGAGTCGGAGTCGTCTCAGAGTCGGAGTTGTCTCGGAGTCGGAGTCGAAGTCGAGTCGGAGTCTCCTCAGAGTCGGAGTCTCAGAGTCGGAGTCTCAGAGTCGGAGTCGCCTCGGAGTCGGAGTCGCCTCGGAGTCGGAGTCGCCTCGGAGTCGGAGTCGTCTCGGAGTCGGAGTCGTCTCAGAGTCGGAGTCGTCTCGGAGTCGGAGTCGAGTCGGAGTCGTCTCAGAGTCGGAGTCGCCTCAGAGTCAGAGTCGCCTCAGAGTCAGAGTCGCCTCGGAGTCGGAGTCGCCTCGGAGTCGGAGTCGTCTCAGAGTCGGAGTCGTCTCGGAGTCGGAGTCGTCTCGGAGTCGGAGTCGGAGTCGGAGTCGTCGTCGTCTCGGAGTCGTCTCGGAGTCGGAGTCGTCTCGGAGTCGGAGTCGTCTCGGAGTCGGAGTCGTCTCGGAGTCGGAGTCGGAGTCGTCTCGGAGTCGGAGTCGTCTCGGAGTCGGAGTCGGAGTCGTCTCGGAGTCGGAGTCGTCTCGGAGTCGGAGTCGTCTCGGAGTCGAGTCGGAGTCGTCTCGGAGTCGGAGTCAAAAAAATGCGTGGGGCTCCGCGCAACTTCTATGTCTAGCCAGGTACAGCTAAGCAGCTGGGGGCTGGAATCTGCAGCGCAGGGATGCCCAAGCTTTCTGGGCACCCCCCGCTGCAAATTGCAGCCCGCAGCCGCCCCAGAAGATGGCGCGTTCATTGAAGCGCCATCCTCTGGCGCTGAACCCCGCTCTTCCAGCGGCCCTGGTGGCGATGGCACGCTGGGTAATAGAGGTTAGGGCCAGCTTTGTATTATCAGCTGGCCCTAAGCCCGAAATTTATGGCAGTCACGCCAATATTAGACATGACCGCCATGAATTTCTATTAAATTGTTTTAAAAAAAAACACAACACAGAGAAATTTTTTTATTAGAAATTAAAAAAAAAGCCATTAGGGACTCCATCTTTAATTAAAAAAATCCTCTTCCGTCAGACGCAGTCCAAAACGCGATGTCCTCTCTGCTACATCCCCTGTGTATAGATATAGATGTATATGCACAGGGAATGAGCAGACTGAGAACAATCTCAGCACTGCTACATCATCTCTGTGCACAGACATTCATGTCTGTACACAGGGAATGAGCAGACTGAGAACAATCTCAGCACTGCTACATCAGGCAGCAGGCGGGCTCTAGGACCCTGGAGCTGCACAGAGCAGACAGGACTCTTCTCTTACCTGTGCAAGTTGAGTTTCCCAGCGATTACTTACAAAGTAAACGAGTCCAATGCAAATAAATGACAAAACTAGGATTGCTTCAGGCTGAAGCTTCCGAGACACATCTGCGATTTGTAAATCTCACACATACTCGCTATTACTCGCTTCCCCATTCATTAACATTGGACTCGCTAGACTCGCAACGAGTAGCGAGCCCTGGGCTCGGACTCGCTACAGTCAAGCGATTCCGAGTAATTTAGGATTCGCCCATCACTAATATAGATGACAATCGATGTTAAAAGAATTATAAAGAGATAATATAGATTAAATATTCAGCCACTGACATAATTTCAGACAAAAATTTAATATAAGGCTGAAAATGATTTATATAATTGTGTAACATATAGATCAATACTCTATTTAATACCAATAAATACAACTAGCTGTGAGCCCGATGCAAATGCATCGGGTGTCTAGAATATTTTTAAATTTTTTTTAAGATTTTCGCGGCCGCACTTGCCGCAAGTGCAAAACCGCACTTGCCGCACCTGCCGCAAGTCCCCCTATACTTTCTATGGAGATTACCGCAACCGCGCGCCGCAAGTGTAACCGCATCTGCCGCGTTTGCCGTATAACCGTTACACTTGCGGCGTGGTTGCGGTAACCCCCATAGAAAGTATAGGGGGACTTGCGGCAGGTGCGGCGGCTCAGGCAGTGACTCGCAATGGCCTCGCGGCCATTGCTCGGCTACATGAGCGGTAAATCACTAACTTGGCCAGCGACTCGCAATGGCCTCGCGGCCATTGCTCGCGCTACATGAGCGGTAAATCACTAACTATGCGACCGAGCCTCTGGTTCGATTTTCGGCCAGCGACTCGCAATGGCCTCGCGGCCATTGCTCACGCTACATGAGCGGTAAATCGCTAACTATGCGATCGAGCCTCTGGTTCGATTTTCGGCCAGCGACTCGCAATGGCCGCTTCGCAGCCATTGCTCGCACTCAGCCAGCGACTCGCAATGGTCTCGCGGCCATTGCTCGCGCTACATGAGCGGTAAATCGCTAACTATGCGACCGAGCCTCTGGTTCGATTTTCGGCCAGCGACTCGCAATGGCCTCGCGGCCATTGCTCGCGCAGGCCAACGACTCGCATTGCCCGCTGCGGCGCAATGCTTCGCTCGTGGTGACGTCACAGAGTGACAAAGCCACGGTCTTTTGCGGGGTCCGAACACGGAAGTGCCTACGGCAATTTATATTAGATAGTGTAGGAGGGAATATGTGAGGTAGGCTTTTTGGGGGGTGTGAGGACTTTTTGGAGGGGTGTGAAGACTTTTTTGGGGGGTGTGAGGACTTTTTGGGGGGTGTGTGAGGACTTTTTGGGGGGTGTGAATACTTTTTGGAGGGGTGTGAATACTTTTTGGGGGGGTGTGAATACTTTTTGGGGGGTGTGAGACTTTTTGGGGGGGTGTGAATTCTTTTTTGGGGGTGTGGAGACTTTTTTGGGGGGTGTGAATACTTTTTGATATTTGGGGGGTGTGAGGACTTTTTGGGGGTGTGTGAATACTTTTTGGGGGGGTGTGAATACTTTTTGGGGGGTGTGTGAATACTTTTTGGGGGTGTTGTGAGACTTTTTGGGGGTGTGTGAATACTTTTTGGGGGGGGTGTGAATACTTTTTGGGGGGTGTGTGAATACTTTTTGGGGGTGTGTGAATACTTTTTGGGGGGGTGAATTGGGTGTGTAATACTTTTTGGAGGGGTGATTTTGGGGGTGTGAATACTTTTTGGGGGGTGTGAATACTTTTTGGGGGGTGTGAATACTTTTTGGGGGGTGTGTGAATACTTTTTGGGGGTGTGTGAATACTTTTTGGGGGGGTTGTTGGTTGAACTTTTTGGGTGTGTGTGAATACTTTTGGGTGTGTGGTGGGGTGAGGACTTTTTTGGGGGGTGTGAGGACTTTTTTGGGGGTGTGAGGACTTTTTGGGGGTGTGTGAATACTTTTTGGGGGGTGTGTGAATACTTTTTGGGGGTGTGTGAGACTTTTTGGGGGTGTGTGAATACTTTTTGGGGTGTTGTGGAATACTTTTTTGGAGGTGGTGTGAATACTTTTTGGGGGGTGTGAATACTTTTTGGGGGTGTGAATACTTTTTGGGGGTGTGAATACTTTTTGGAGGGGTGTGAATACTTTTTGGGGGGGTGTGAATACTTTTTGGGGGGGTGTGAATACTTTTTGGGGGGGTGTGAATACTTTTTGGAGGGGTGTGAATACTTTTTGGGGGGGTGTGAATACTTTTTGGGGGTGTTGTGAATACTTTTTGGGGGTGTGTGTGGACTTTTTGGGGGGGTGTGAGGACATATTGGGTGACACAGGGCTCCTACAGATACATATTATGATGATGCTGGACGCTGATAGCGAGGAATCAGCGTGCAGCATCATCCGGCATGTATCTGCAGGAGCCTTTGAGCGGAAATTCTAGGGAGCAATGCACCTTGGGTTTCACTGTGTTTGAGTGCTTTGACTGGTGCCGCAGTGTTATCCTCCACTGGTCTCCACAAGGTCAGTGGGTGCTTTGTGATGTCTGTCTAATCAAGCATTTGCTTCCACCCAGCCAGAATCCTGTCGCCACACTGATGAGGGGCAACAACCCGAATAGCTGTCTGTGGTTGGATACCTATGTCCATGGTAAATCCCTGGCCATATCATCAAGCTCGCAAGGGCTGGATATTGACTTAAGGGCTACTAATACCCTGGGCTAGGTCCTTCCCTGGTGGATAACTGGCTGGTGTCCATGTTGTAGACTCTTAACCGAGGCTCCATGGACTTCATCTGCATATTCAAATTCTAGGGAGCAATGCACCTTGGGTTTCACTGTGTTTGAGTGCTTTGACTGGTGCCCGCAGTGTTATCCTCCACTGGTCTCCACAAGGTCAGTGGGTGCTTTGTGATGTCTGTCTATCAAGCATTGCTCCCACCCAGCCAGAATCCTGCGCCACACTGATGAGGGGCAACAACCCCGAAACAGCTGTCTGTGGTTGGATACCTAGTCCATGGTAAATCCCTGGCCATATCATCAAGCTCGCAAGGGCTGGATATTGACTTAAGGGCTACTAATACCCTGGGCTAGGTCCTTCCCTGGTGGGATAACTGGCTGGTGTCCATGTTGTAGACTCTTAACCGAGGCTCCATGGACTTCATCTGCATATTCAAATTCTAGGGAGCAATGCACCTTGGGTTTCACTGTGTTTGAGTGCTTTGACTGGTGCCCGCAGTGTTATCCTCCACTGGTCTCCACAAGGTCAGTGGGTGCTTTGTGATGTCTGTCTATCAAGCATTGCTCCCACCCAGCCAGAATCCTGCGCCACACTGATGAGGGGCAACAACCCCGAAACAGCTGTCTGTGGTTGGATACCTAGTCCATGGTAAATCCCTGGCCATATCATCAAGCTCGCAAGGGCTGGATATTGACTTAAGGGCTACTAATACCCTGGGCTAGGTCCTTCCCTGGTGGGATAACTGGCTGGTGTCCATGTTGTAGACTCTTAACCGAGGCTCCATGGACTTCATCTGCATATCTGAATGGAAACTGTGTCATTTGCAAAGACACAGTTTTCATTCTGGTCCGCTCAGAATCGCGGCTCAGGCAGCGACTCGCAATGGCCTCACGGCCATTGCTCGCGCTGCCTGAGCGGGCAATCGCTAAGTTTGTGGCCGAAAATCGAACCAGAGGCTCGGCCACAAAGTTAGCGATTTACCGCTGAGGCAGCGACTCGCTACCTGAGCGGTAAATCGCTAACTTTGTGGCCGAGCCTCTGGTTCGATTTTCGGCCAGCGACTCGCAATGGCCTCTTCGCGGCCATTGCTCGCACTCAGATAGCGACTCGCATTGGCCGCTACGCGGCCAATGCTTCGCGAGTCGCGTGGCTGCAGGGCAGCCACGTCTTTGACGACGTAAGTTGAGCCGAATATGACGGAAGTGAGCTATGGCGATTATATATAAGATATATTTTTATATATAAATAATATCATAAAAATATATAAAAAATATATATTATATATATTATTAACAACCTCCCTGGCGGTATGATTAGGTCAGGAATTTTGTGCTAAAAGCGGGCTTACCCGCGGTCGCGGCAAATGCGGTGAAAAAAACGCATCTGCCGCACTTGCCGCATAGCCGCCGCACTTGCGGCGCGGTTGCGGTAATCGCCATAGTAAGTATAGGGGACTTGCGGCAGATGCGGCAAGTGCGGTTTTGCACTTGCGGCAGATGCGGCAGGTGCGTCAAGTGCGTTTTTTTTTCGCGACCGCACCTGCCGCAAGTGCAAAACCGCACTTGCCGCACCTGCCGCAAGTCCCCCTATACTTACTATGGCAATTACCGTAACCGCGCCGCAAGTGTAACCGTTATATTATTAACTTAAATAAATTATGTATATTATATATTACAATTTATTATGTGTATATATATATATATATATATTTATATAAAAGAGATATATATATATATATATCTATCTAAATTTAATATAAGGCTGAAAAAGATTTATATAATTGTGTAACATATAGATCAATAATCTATTTAATACCAATATATGCAATATATTTTTATATACAAATAATATCATAAAAATATATCCAAAAAATATATTATATATATTATTAACTTAAATAAATTATGTATATTATATATTACAATTTATTACAATGTGTATATATATATATATATATATATATATATATATATATATATACATATTATATATATATATACCGTATATACTAGGTGGCGGCCCGATTCTAAAGAATCGGGTATTCTAGTCTATGGTTTGCAGGGTATACGGGGGCTCAGTGGTTAGTAGACTATAGAGCGGCTCAGTGGTTAGCATAGTATTTGGAGGCTCAGTGGCTCGTAGTCTGCCTCAGGGCAGAGTGCAGTGGTCAGGGGCAGAGTGCAGTGGTCAGGGGCAGAGTGCTGTGGTCAGGGGCAGAGTGCAGTGGTCAGGGGCCCGATGCAATAGCATCGGGAGCGCGGTGAAATCAATTGTGTGTATACAGGCGGGTCAGTGGGTAGCAGAGTATACAGGGGGTTCTGTGGGTAGCAGAGTATAGAGGCAGCTCAGTGGGTAGCAGAGTATAGAGGCGGCTCTGTGGATAGCAGAGTATGATGTGGCGGGTGTCTGGAGGGGTTAGGAGAGGTGGCGCTGGAGGGGTGAGGAGAGGTGTGTCGGGAGGAGTGAGGAGAGGTAGTGATGGAGGGGTGAGGAGAGGTGCGGATGGAGGGGTGAGGAGAGGTGCGGATGGAGGGGTGAGGAGAGATGGCGCTGGAGGGGTGAGGAGAGGTGGGCGCTGGACGGGTGAGGAGAGGTGAGCGCTGGACGGGTGAGGAGAGGTGCGGATTGAGGGGTGAGGAGAGGTGAGGAGAGGTGGCGCTGGAGGGGTGAGGAGAGGTGGCGCTGGAGGGGTGAGGAGAGGTGGCGTTGGAGGGGTGAGGAGAGGTCCTGCTGGAGGGGTGAGGAGAGGTGGCGCTGGAGGAGTGAGGAGAGGTCCTGCTGGAGGGGTGAGGAGAGAGGAGGCTGGAGCGGCGACATCACCGCTCGGTACACCTGTCTTCCTCTAGGCTGCACACCTCTCTCCCTTCTTTCAGGCTGCACACCAGCTGGCTCCGTATCCTCAGGGCTACTTGGCCTACTGCTGGCGGTCCGGCACAGGGCTTACCCCCGGAGGCCCGGGCCAGTCTAGGAGCGGAGGGCGATCCGTGCGGCCGCCATTTCGCTGAGAGCTATCAACAGCTCCGGGCACCGGAAGTGAGGGGGAGGAGCTTGCACCTGTGAAACCGGCGGGAGCGAGCGCGAGGCACTCGGGAGACGACCGGCATTAGCCGGTCATCTCCCTAAGTGGTGTGTGGCGGGCGGGAGACGACTGGCTAACGCCGCTCATTTCATGGCCGTGATGTGTGTGTGTTTTGGGCAGTGTAGGGGCGGGCGTAAGCGTGGCGGGGCTGCCTGAGTCCCGGTCTGCTTAGGGGCGCCATGTTGGTCCACCCTGGGCGTGTGTAGCGCTGTGGTGACGTCACTTTGGCCATGACAAAGTGACGGAAGTGGTGAGCAAAGTGACGTAAGTGAGCCTTCGGGTTTTATATATATTAGATATACATATAGCAGCGCTATGGTATATGGTGGTACATTAAATGACATGTATAGCAATGCTATGGTATATGGGGGTACATTAGAGGACATGTATAGCAGCACTGTGGTATATGGCGGTACATTACAGTACATGTATATCAGCACTATAGTATATGGCGGTACATTACATGTATAGCAGCGCTATAGTATATGGCGGTACATTCCAGTACATGTATAGCAGCACTATAGTATATGGCGGTACATTACGTGTATAGCAGCACTATAGTATATGGCGGTACATTACAGCACATGTATAGCAGCACGATGGTATATGGCGGTACATTACAGTACATGTATAGCAGCACTATGGTATATGGCGATACTCCGCTCCCCGCTTCTCCAGAGTAAAAGTAAAAAAAATCCTGAGTGAGGATACTCACCTGTCCACCGGCTCGCTCCACCTCCATCTTCTAGGTCCTACAGGCGTTTAGGACCTGTGGTTGCCTGGGAAACCGATCAGCTGATCGGTCACGTGAGCGCTAACTGCCGGGGGGCAGGATGGAGTAGGGGGTCAGGATGGTGCCGGGGGGGGGGGAGTGGCGGGATTGTGTCGGGGGGCAGGATGGCAGGTGTGCAGGATGGAGCCGGGGGGCGGGGCAGGATGGAGGCGGAGGGGGGGCAGGATGGAGGGAGCGGGCAGGATGGAGGCGGAGAAGGATGGTGGCAGGGGGGTAGGGTTGGATAGTGGGGAGCGGGGCAGGATAGAGTGAGCGGGGCAGGATAGAGCCGGAGGAGCAGGATGGTGGCGGGGGGCAGGATGGAGTGAGCAGGCAGGATGGAGCGAGCGAGGAAGGATGGAGCCGGAGGAGCAGGATGGGGGGGGGGCAGGATGGAGCGAGCACACTTGCACACACATGCATCATGTACATAGCACACCTGGACGCACATGCATCATGCACACAGCATACCTTCAAGCACATGTATCATGCACACAGCAGACAGCTCTTTAAGTTGGCGCTCATGTATCATGCACACAGCAGACGTGCACACACATGTATCATACACACCTGCACACACATGCATCATGCACACGGCACACACGCATCATGCACACAGCACACATACATCATGCACACAGCACACCTATGCATCATGCACACAGCACACCTGCACACACATGCATCATGCAGACAGCACACACATGCATCATGCACACAGGTCTTTAACGTGGCGCTCATGTATCATGCAGACAGCACACCTGCACACACGTGTCATGCACACCTGCACATACATGCATCATGCACACAGCATCCCTGCACACATATGCATCATGCACACAGCAGACCTGCACACATATGTATCATGCACACAGCACACACATGTATAATGCACACAGCACACACATGCATCATGGCCACCTGCACACACAGGTATCATGCACACAGCACACACATGCATCATGCACAGAGCACACACATGCATCATGCACACAGCACACACATGCACCATGTGTGATGCATGTGTGTGCAGGTGTGCTGTGTGCATGATACATGTGTGTGCTGTATGCATGATGCATGTGTGTGGTGTGTGCATGATAGATGTGTGTGCTGTGTGCATGATGCATGTGTGTGCTGTGTGCATGATGCATGTGTGTGCTGTGTGCATGATACATGTGTGTGCTGTGTGCATGATGCATGTGTGTGCTGTGTGCATGATACATGTGTGTGCTGTATGCATGATGCATGTGTGTGCTGTGTGCATGATGCATGTGTGTGCTGTGTGCATGATACCTGTGTGTGCAGGTGGCCATGATGCATGTGTGTGCAGGTGTGCTGTGTGCATTATACATGTGTGTGCAGGGGTACTGTGTGCATGATGCATGTATGTGCAGGTGTGCATGACACGTGTGTGCAGGTGTGCTGTGAGCATGATACATGAGCGCCACGTTAAAGACCTGTGTGCATAATGCATGTGTGTGCTGTCTGCATGATGCATGTGTGTGCAGGTGTGCATGATGCATAGGTGTGGTGTGTGTATGATGTATGTGTGCTGTGTGCATGATACATGGGTGTGCTGTGTGCATGATGCGTGTGTGACGTGTGCATGATGCATGTGTGTGCAGGTGTGCATGATACATGTGTGTGTATAGTCTGCTGTGTGCATGATACATGAGCGCCAACTTACAGAGCTGTCTGGGGTGTGCATGATACATGTGTGTGGTGTATGCATGATTCATGTGTGTGGTGTGTGCATGATACATGTGTGTGCTGTATGCATGAAGTATGTGTGTGCTGTGTGCATGATACATGTGTGTGCTGTATGCATGATGCATGTGTGTGTGCATGATACATGTGTGTGCTGTATGCATGTGCGTGCTGTGTGCATGATACATGTGTGTGCTGTATGCATCTGCATGATACATGTGTGTGGTGTGTGCTGTGTGCATGATACATGTGTGTGCTGTATGCATGATGCATGTGTGTACTGTGTGCATGATGCATGTGTGTGCTGTGTGCATCATGGATGTGTGTGCTGTGTGCATGATACATGTGTGTGCTGTATGCATGTGTGTGCTGTGTGCATGATACATGTGTGTGGTGTGTGCATGATGCATGTGTGTGCTGTGTGCATGATACATGTGTGTGCTGTGTGCATGATACATGTGTGTGCTGTATGCATGATGCATGTGTGTGCTGTGTGCATGATACCTGTGTGTGCAGGTGGGCATGATGCATGTGTGTGCAGGTGTGCTGCATGCATTATACATGTGTGCTGTGTGCATGATACATGTGTGTGCAGGTTTGCTGTGTGCATAATGCATGTGTGTGGAGGGGTGCTGTGTGCATGATGCATGTATGTGCAGGTGTGCATGACACGTGTGTGCAGGTGTGCTGTCTGTATGATACATGAGCGCCACGTTAAAGACCTGTGTGCATGATGCATGTGTGTGCTGTGTGCATGATGTATGTGTGCTGTGTGCATGATACATGTGTGTGCTGTGTGCATGATGCGTGTGTGCCGTGTGCATGATGCATGTGTGCATGATACATGTGTGTGGACGTCTGCTGTGTGCATGAACATGAGCGCCAACTTAAAGAGCTGTCTGCTGTGTGCATGATACATGTGTGTGCTGTATGCATGATGCATGTGTGTGGTGTGTGCATGTGTGTGCTGTATGCATGATGCATGTGTGTGCTGTATGCATGATGCATGTGTGTGCATGATACATGTGTGTGCTGTATGCATGATGCATGTGTGTGCTGTGTACATGATACAGCAGACACATGTATCATGCACACAGCACACACAGGCATCATGCACACAGCACACACAGGCATCATGCATACAGCACACACATGTATCATGCACACAGCACACACATGCATCATGCACACAGCACACACATGTAATGCACATAGCACACAGCACACAGAATACGCAAATCATGTGCACACAGCACACACATGTATCATGCACACAGTACACACATGCATAGCATACAGCACACACATGACATGCACAACACACACAGCATCACACACAGCACACACATACATCATCCCACACACATGCATCATGCACACAGCACACACATACATCATGCACACAGCACACACATGTATCATGGACACAGCACACACATGCATCATGCACACACATGTATCATGGACACATCACACACATGCATCATGCAGACAGCACACACATGCATCATGCACACAGCACACACATGCATCATGCACACAGCACACACATACACCTATGCACACAGGACACACATACAT